>JAHHUM010000292.1:0-118734 GCA_036173005.1 Crenichthys baileyi | reverse complement strand
AGGTCAGTGCCGAGTCAAAAAACGTTTATTTATGTTTTTCTAAAAATCCCTTCTATTGATGTCTGCAACACCCATATAATATCCCCACTTTGCTTATTTACTCAGAGAATCCAGCCACCGAACAGCTCTCATTCAGCACTTAATGTCCATAACGCCTTGGGTAATTTCTTTTTTCCTGTTTCTCTGAGATCTCACCACTTCACAAGACTAAGCTTCTCTGTCCTCTTGTTTATTTTCAAAGGCCTCAACCAGGACAAATACCCTCAGGTCAGCTTCAGCAAGCTCGCAGCCATGTGTGCACCTCAAAAGTGCCCTGGAAATCTGTTGAGCTGAGATAAATTTGTTCCAGTTGCATAAAAGAGCAGGACGAATGTGGATAGCTATGAGAAGGGAAGAAGAGTCCTGGTGGTGGGGACTGACTCAGGTCTTTCCCAGAGTAGGGCTTACAGCAGAGATCGCAGAGCTTCGGTCAGCTCTTCCCTGCTTCAAAGGCTGGGAGGAGAGGTTTTGTAAAATCATACAATAACAGCGAACATAGCCACCCTTTCAAAACACAACTGGATTGAACTGGATAGCTGGGAAAAAAAAAAAAACAGGAGAAAGGGATGGGGTTTCATTACTGATACAAAGAGAGACAAGAACATTTGCTGCTAGCTTCTGTGTTGTGGGAACATACAGGTGCATCCTAAAAAATTTTAATCTCATCATAAAGTTAATTTATGTCAGTAGTCCAACTCAAGAAGTGAAACTCATGTAATGTATAAATTCATTGCACACAGAATGATATTTTTAAAACTTTTAGTTTTGGCTTATTTTTGTAGGTTGTGTTACACCCAGTGGCGTTTTTTTGACCTAGCTGATGTTGCTTTCTGCCCAGAGAGGCATTGCCTGTGTGGTGCCACATGGCAAAACCCAAAAACCAAAATTATCTGTAATTAGCCCCCAAAGGAGCAATTTATTGCCTATTTACATTCCCAGACAATGGACAGAGATTCTGTAAAATACAATTTGAGATTTATGAAGCCTTTATAAATACACAAAAATAGCATTCAATGCTTCCCTGGCATCAGGAATACATTTGATAAACTATCTTTCGAGATCAATTTACATCAGATCAATAGTTTTAGTAGTTAACGTTTCTGTTTAAAATGTTATGACCACACAGAGTTCATCAGAGATTGGCACTGTTTCACACACATTGACTGATGCAGGCAGTTGGTGCATGCCCACTGTTGTCTCTCTTTAAATCAGCATTATCAATGCTGGATTACACAAAAACAACCCTCTATTTTGTTTATATTTGTACATCAAACTCCAGAGGAGTCTGTGCCTCACCAGTCATGAACCCCATTGAACGTCACTGCAAAGTTTGGACATAAAACACAGAGGACCAAGACCAGAAGAAACATGGCTTCCCAAATCATCAGTGAATGAAAGAAATGCAAAATGTAGCTTCTTCTTTCCTCTATTTGTTCATTGCAGAAGACAGCTTTGGCGTACTGAGCAGCAGTCCAGTTCATTTTTTCGCCTTAGCTCAGGTAAGACAGTTCTGATGTTGCCTCTGATTCAGGAGTGGCTCAAAGAACAGCCTTAGCTGTGTCCTGGACGCGCCTGTGTGGTGGAACTTGAAGCACAGACTCATGCTACACTCAACGCCTTGTGAGTCTTCCCCGATCTCTTAAATTGGCTTTGCTTCGCAATCTAAGACTACAGTTAAAAGTGTGCTTGAAATATGTACAGTTGTACATATTTCAAGCACACTTTTTCCTTCCTCTCAAATTTCCATTTCAATGCTGGGATACAGCCCTCAGCAAACACCCTGCTGGAACTGTTAAGTCAACAGTCTTCCCAGTGATGTTTTGTCATAAGACATCCTAAAACCTCCCCTGCGATGGACTGGCGAACTGTCCAGACTGCTGGAGATCCAGCTTCCCCGCGACCCACTATGGAAGAAGCAGTAGACAATGACTGACTGTCTGAAATCCTAAAACCCCCTTTTTTATCATTTGATACTATATTCTAATTGTCTGTAAAACCCTTCTCTTTATTAGCCTAAAGAAATAATCATTCACAACAGCAGAAATAAATGCTTCAAAATGTCACGGTGTGTAACAAACCTATGTAGCATTAATTTTACTTTTTGAATTGAATAACTGGACAAAATGAACTCATGCCTAGATGTAAAATGAATATGTCGTGAGGGCCCTCTGTACGTCGCCAGCTGCTCCTGCCCGTGCACTTTGTCTCATGAAGCCAGCCTAAGCTGATGCAAACATTTAGCGAATCACAAAGAAACATGACCAACGTTTATTTATTTTATGTTTGTGCTTCTTTGTGCAGAGTGTTTCTGGGTTGATGTAAGTTGAAAAATACAATAATTTTCCCAGATCTGTGATCAGCCTAACATCTCTCAAGTAGTGGTTGTTTTGATCTCACTGGGTTTCTTCTATAAAACATTATGAAAGAAACGTTGCATCTCTCTTTCTAAAAATAGTCCTTTCTTCTTTAAGTTGTGATTACATTCTAATAAAGTAGTGTAACCATTACTTCACCATTTTTATCCTATTGTTGATTTATTTAGGTCAACTTAACATAGGGTTTCTATTTTCTTGCTCCACAGTGCATTAAAAAAAACTGCAGAATTGCAAAAAAGAGGTGAAGTCAGACAGTTATTTATAACAGAAAGGTCTCAGACACAGTAGACCTTTTGGAAAGTTTCATCTCAAGTCTTTAGGGCAAGGAGTGCAGGGTTGTGTGATTTTTGTTTAGAAAATGTGAGAGGCACACTAGACATCAGAAACAGGACTAAAATATTCCGCCTCTCCCTGGTGTGAGTCCAGGTCGTGGCGCCCTTTGCCCACCAGTGCATGATCTCATCTACATGAATGGTTTATAGTTTCTTTGTCAATGGGTGCTTTTCTAAGGGGGGTGAGGGGGTGGGGAGCATTTTTGGGGGATACCACTGTGTCGGGTCGCCCTTCCTGTTTCAGGGAAAAGATAAATACTACTGCTGAGATGCTGCTGAGGTACATGGAGGCCATCAGAATGGAATGTAAGATGTGGAGCAGAAGCAGACGCCTCCAGATACATGTAAAGGCAATGGATATATCAGTTTACAGAAGATACAAAACAACAAAACAAAAAAACAACAGCATACAGATGTTGCAAATGCACCTTTTTATTTATTTATATATGTGTATATTGTACATTGTAGATATGTATATTCTGTAGTGCAAAAACAAAAACCAAAGAGCAAAGTGTACCGGAGTCAAATTTCTTGTTTGTATGTACAAACTTGGCAATAAAGCTGATTCTGATTCTGATTCTGATTCTGATCCAGCACACATTTAACAGAATATTTCTGTAGAGGGTGGCTGTGATATGTGTGTAACTTGTATTTGAAGAACCTTTGACTTGTGCAAGCTTCCGTTTTTACCCTCTCCAACAGCAAAATTAGGAGCCTCCTCCCTTCCATACTTGTAACCTCTAAAGTTCATTCATTCACATTTTCCCCTCAAACTGTATGGGTCTGGTTTCCGGTGACAAGACTACAGTTTGTTTTATAGATATGCTACAAGTCATACCATAAATGGGTCAGCTGTCTGAAGTATAATGTGTTATGTGCTCTTTTCCAGCTCCTAAATGTCTTCTCTAATGAGCCTTTGTAATTTTGGAGAGGAAAACACCACATCCCTTTTTCCAATAAAGCTCCTCTCTGCCTCTCTGAGCCTCGCATGACAGAAACAAAAGCTGTTTGTCCTTTTGGGGATTTGTGTGCGTGTGTGTGTGTGTGTGTGTGTGTGTCTGGGTGTGTGTGTGGACTGTATATGCACGTGTCTGTCTCTGCCTTTCTTTGTGCTCTTCCTTCATGCTCTGCCTTAGACTTTTATCAGTTATATTAATGTAACAAATCTTTATTTATGATCTGGTCTTTCTATTGTCATTTGCTGTGTCATGATAAACAAACATCTGCGGTATCTTCATTTGTGTATCATGACTCAACTATTTAGATTTTGGCCTTTTATCTCCAGGGAATCTTTGCTTTCCTGTTCGTTTCAGCTAACCTGCTGTTTTTCTTGACATAGTCAGACAGTTTCTCAAAGTAGCGTGGTTTTATGACCTTCAAATTGTTATGCAGAACGTTTTTTACAATACAGACACTAAAATTTAAAATCTGTTTATTTAAAAGGAGCATACTAGTAAATTTACTTTAATGGTTTTAGAATGGCCAATTTAAAACATTTTAGGTGCTGTAAAATTTTAACTTAATATTTTACAAATTTAAAAAAAATTGTGTCATTATCAGGAATTACTGGAGTAGTTGAAGTAGAACAAACCAGAGGATGAAAAAAGACTCAAAACACAGGATGTAAACGGTAAGTGAAGTTTATTCTTAGTGAAGGCTTGTCCAGGATAATCTGCAAAGAGGTGAGGCAGACGGTCAGAATCTTCATCCAAAGTATATAAGGTAGTAGATAATAAAAATGTGCGCTTCTCTCTCTTACAAGTTGGTGTTGTCAAGGAACCAGGGGAGGAGGACGGAAGCCAGGAATCCAAGGTGAGAGTGCTGAGAGTGAGTATATTTACAGTGCAGTCCTTTGGTGGGTATTTACAAGGTCCGAGCAGGCAAGCAGGCAGGCAGGGGGCTTTCAGAGACTGGTTTGACCTGAGAAACATGGAAAGTAGGATGAATGTGCATGGAAGATGGTAGTTTGAGTCTTGCCGCTGATGGGTTGATGATCCTTTCGATCAGAAAAGGACCAATGTAACGGGGGGCCAACTTTCTGGGAGTATCCTTTAATTTAACATTCCTGGTTGACAGCCAGACCCTCTGATTGATGTGGTAGACAGTCGCAGCAGAACGGCGATGGTCGGCAAACCTCTTATTTTGTTCCAGAGTGCGTAGGAGGGCCCTCTTGGTCTGTCACCAAATCCTACGACACCTGGAAACATGATGCTGAACAGAGGGGACCAGGATGTCAAACTCAACACTAGGAAACAGCGGTGGTAGATAGCCAAGGGAAATCTCAAAGGGGGACAAACCGGTAGCAGAGGAAGTATGTGTGTTATGAGCATATTCAATTCACGTGAGGTGTTTGCACCAAGAAGAGGGGTTATCATTTATTACGCACTGTAAGGCGACTTCAAGTTCCTGGTTGCATCTTTCTGTCTGCCCATTAGATTGTGGGTGGTATCCAGAAGATAGACTTACGGAGGCACCTAGAGCCATGCAGAACTCCGAGATGAACTGCGGGCCCCGGTCAGAAACAATATCCATAGGAATACCATGGATGCGAAAAACGTGGAGAACCAGGAGTTGAGCAGTTTTAAAACGCAGACGGGAGCTTGGATAATGGAACAAAAATGAGCTGCTTTAGAAAATCTATCAACAACAGTAAGGATGACGGTGTTACCGTCAGATGGAGAGAGACCAGTAATGAAATCAATGGAAATGTGGGACCAGGGGCGGCTAGGGGTGGGCAGAGGTTGGAGAAGACCAGCAGGGGATTGATTGGTGTTCTTGTTCCGAGCACATGTGGGACAAGCTGCAACAAAGTCTTTAATGTCAACATTCATAGTTGGCCACCAGAAATACCTTTTGGTAAATATGGTCATGCGAGTCACCCCAGGATGACAAGTCAGTTTATTTTTGTGCACCCAATCCAGAACTTTACTGACGACAGAGTTGGGAACAAACATCTTGCCAATTGGGCCGGTACCTGGGTCAGGTCCGGACCTCTGCGCCTCTCTGATGTCCTTCTCAATGGCCCAGGTGAGGGCGCCCACAATACAAGAGTCCGGGAGGATGGAGGTTTCAGTCTTGGGTTGGTTAGAATGAGAGAACTGGCGAGAGAGAGCGTCTGGCTTAGTATTCTTGGAACCGGGTCTGTAGGAGATAGAGAAACGAAAGCGAGCAAAAAATAGAGACCAACGGGCTTGTCTGGGGTTAAGTCTCCTGGCATTTTGAATGTAGGAGAGGTTCTTGTGATCAGTCCAAATGAGAAAAGGGAGTTCAGTACCCTCTAACCAATGCCTGCCATTCCTCAAGGGCCAACTTTATGACTAACAGTTCACGGTTGCCCACATCATAATTTTGTTCCGCTGGAGACAAGCGGCGAGAAAAATAGGCACATGGGTGTATTTTATCGTCCACAGGGGACCGTTGAGATGAAATGGCCCCTACTCCACTGTCGGAAGCATCAACCTCTACGATAAACTGCTTAGACGGATCAGGATGAGTCAATATGGGCGCCGAAGAAAATAAAGCTTTTAACTCACCAAATGCCCTTTCCGCCTCAGGGGTCCGATGAAAAGTTCTCAGAGGGGAGGTGAGCTGAGTGAGGGGTGCAGCGACCTGACTGTAGTTTTTTATAAACCTCCTGTAGAAATTCACGAACCCCAAGAACCGTTGAAGTTGCCTGCGATCAGTTGGAGTAGGCCATTCTGCCACTGCCTTGGTCTTCTCGGGATCAGTTCTGTATTTGTCTGCTTCAAAAATGAAACCCAAAAAAGATACATAGGTGACACTGAACTCTCATTTTTCCACATTAACAAAGAGTTGATTTTCATAAAGCCTTTGTCATCCAGATACACGAAAACACAGAGGTTGAGGAAATCGCGAAGATTATCATTAATGAGTGCCTGAAAAACAGCGGGTGCATTAGTCAAACCGAAAGGCATGACTAGATATTCAAAATGTCCAAGGGGGGTTTTGAAAGCTGTTTTCCACTCATCGCTCTCACGGATCCGGACCAAATGGTATGCGTTGCGCAGGTCGAGCATAGTGAAGATCTTGGCAGAATGGAGTTGTTCATGTATTGAGTCAATAAGTGGTAGTGGGTATTTATTCTTAATAGTACTTTGATTCAGCCCCTTATAATCAATGCAAGGTCTTAATGTGCCGTCCTTCTTACCCACGAAGAAAAATCCGGCGCCAACAGGGGAGGTGGACGGACGAATGATCCCTGATGCCAAAGAATCCTCAATGTATTCTTTCATGGCCTCTTTCTCTGGTCCGGGGAGATTATAGAGTCTGCTGGATGGTAGTGGAGCACCTGGGAGGAGATCAATGGAAAAAGTCGTAGGGGCGATACGGAGGTAGAGAAAGAGCCCCTTGTTTACTAAACACAGGTGTGAGATTATGGTATTGAGGTGGAACTTTGGATAAATCAACAGGTTCAGGAGGTTTGAGTTGTTTAGTAGAGTGATAGACGGCAGTTCTTAAACAATTCTGGAGACAGAACTTACTCCAACTCTCTACTCTGCTTTCGGCCCAATTAATAGTGGGATCATGTTTTCGCAACCAAGGATATCCCAAAACTAATTGTGGAGAGATGGAAGGGATAATAAAGAACTCACCCTTTTCATGATGATTACCAGAGGTAATGAGGTGAAGCTGAGGAACTTTAAATCTCACTTGAGACATGGGCTGACCAGTGATGCCAGTGACAGAGATGGAGTGGTTGAGAGGCTAAGAGGGTATTTGAAGCTTATTAACCAGGTCTGAAGAAATAAGATTTTGTCTAGCACCAGAATCAACAAAAGCGTCAACAGGAAACTTCTCTTGGCTGATAATAATAGTGGCCGGAAAACACAGACGGGAGACAGGGGAAGAATGGGATATGCTCATCAACCTCCCCTGTTTTATTGACGTGCTCTCTCTTTTCCCTTTTTAGGGCATCTTGCGATGTAATGTCCTCCTTGTCCACAATATAAACAAAGACCAGCTTCAACGCGTCGTTGTCGTTCCTCTGGGGAGAGTCGAGTGTGGCCAATCTGCATCGGCTCCGGTTCCGTAGACCCCTCTGTAGTTTGAACGATTTAGCTCATTGGCTGAATGCATGTTACTTAACTCCCATGTTACCTATAAACCTGCCTTCTAATTGGCTGCCCCTTCGCCCTGTGGTCTGATGCACAAGCAAAGGTTTCAATGAGAACAAACATCAAAACAAAGCTTCCTTCTAAGCAAAAAATCGTACCCAAATTGGTTAAATTTCCCCTCACCTGTTCATGAATCCAAAATGAGAAATCT
This sequence comes from Crenichthys baileyi, assembly GCA_036173005.1. Classification (NCBI taxonomy): domain Eukaryota; kingdom Metazoa; phylum Chordata; class Actinopteri; order Cyprinodontiformes; family Goodeidae; genus Crenichthys; species Crenichthys baileyi. The sequence goes on along the minus strand of JAHHUM010000292.1, from coordinate 110,702 downwards.
GTGGACACCCTAAAACCAAGTTCCAATATAGTTACTGGCAAATCTAGCTTCTTTAGGAGTGACCTTCAGGTAGGGTGCCGACCAAAGCAACCATATCAAGAACGTTTGAAGGAGTTGGTTTAGAATGGTTATTTTATGATGTGAATGTTATCCAACCTTGATCCGACACAGCTGCCAGGTGTACGCTGCAAGCTTGATCCAAATGGCTTCCCATAGCCAGGTTTGCATTGCATGGTGGATGCAGCAAAGTAGACAAACTAATAAACAAAAGCTGTGCATCTTTTGCATAAAGCTCTGTGCAACTTTAAAGACATCTCCTGATCAATCGGTATACTACTCAGATAATTCTGCCTGAAATAGTACATCCTAATAAAGAAAGATACTAAGGATATGATTAAATTCTATGTGTTTTCTACTTACTCGGAAGACAGCATCTGCTTCCTGTATTTACATTTGGTTCTTTCATCCCGACACATCTGACCAATAAACAGACTGAACATTCTCGCTTGAAATTGTCTCTGTGTGAAAAGAAACCGAACCACCCAACAACATTACAAGTTAACAAACTGATCAACCGATTTGGACCAAAGTAAACAAACTCTTAGTGTGAAAACACCCTGAGGTTGATGGAACCAAGGCGCAGGAACAAAAGTGATTCCAAGAAAGTACTTAAGTGGCCTTGTCCGACCCGCATTAAGCACAATCTTTTACTATTATATCTCTGAAGTTCTGGCCCAGTTTATCAGATGTACAGACGGTTTCCAAACTTAAATTTCCTCACCTTTTTTTATCTCTCCAAAACATTTTCCCCTCAAAATTACTGTAAGGTATTACAACTCCAATAAAATAACCTTCCTCTTGACATCCGGGAATTTACCAGATACTTGATAACTTTCAGGCTTTTAATAGGCTTTTTTTTTAAGAAAATGAGCCCCCGGTTGCATTTACACTCTCAGTCAACAAATAGTGTGCAGTCTACAATTAGTTGTTGTCTGCCATGTTTCTTTCAATAAATATTAACCAAAACTTATGGGAAATATCTCTCTTCTTATGAAGTCCAGTTGTAGCTACTGGATATGTGCATTTCATGCATCAGATGGAATTAATGGTATTTTTTTTATCAGTTAGACTGGTTGGCAAACAGGCATTGAAGTCATTTAGAGTGCTGATAGTTGCTACAATTGCAAACCAGTGTAGACAAATTGATTACATAAAAGGCTAACCACTTAAAATCATTTAAGACAACCAATTTAATATTATAGAGAACAGAGAAAAGACAAGAGCAAATGTTTGAAGAAGAGAGTGACGTCCTGACAGCATCATGAGGACATTGTGTCTATTTCAGCTTTTAAGCCAGAAAAAAATGTTTTTAGCATGAACGGGACTATAATGGGCCCAGGGCCAAATGAGCCTCCTAGTTAACCTCCAAAGTTCTCTCGGTGCAACCTGGAAGGTCACCATAGAGCCTCTGGTGGTCCTTTGAAAACATGCCTGTGCTCACGTCTGCACTCTTCTTTCCCTACTATCCCCTGTTCCATTGGTTCACAGGGCCCCATTTCCTGTCATTTCACTCGATACAGACTCAAGAACACAAAGGGGTCACAGTATCACACCTGCCTGTCGCTATATGAAAGACAGCACGTTTCCCCTCATTTCTTTCACTCTGATACCCAGAATTTACAATTCCACCTTAATCCCAAATAATGAACAAGTGGAGTTGAATTAAATCAACCTGTTCAAGAAAAATTGATTCCAAAATAAACTGGGAGACATTCCTAAGAAGCTAAATGGGACAAAATTTGTTGCCCAACTAGTGCTGCATCTGTCTTTGAGAAAAACATAGGATATTTTTTTAATAAGGATACAGATTTTTTTGTAAATAATTATTTTTATTATTATTAAATGTCATCATTACTTTAAAAAGAGCGAAAGTCGGGTGGTTTAGGTGGTATTACTGATTTTATATCATCTGAGTTGTTGTCTTCCTTTTGAGGAAAACAAATTTAGACGTCATCTTCATTAAAGTATGATGTAAGTTCATGTTGATTCAGAACTAAACCACTCATGAACATCTACAGCACACAGAGAAAGGTACTGGTCCAAGAATCAGTCAAAGGATATATGACTAGTTACAAATAATGAACTAATGACTGATAGCACAACAAGCTCAGCAGTATAAGACACCATACAAAGGTGGATAGAAATGGGTTCTAGAAAGCAAGTAGTAAACTTTAAACGGCTTGTTGCGTTAGGGCCAGATCAAAGACAGACTCTTGAAGCTTCTGTATCTAAAATGCTACTGCCTGCTACATCATGAATACAAGCTTCATAAGAAGATTCTCTTCCCAGAAATACTGTCATAGGCCGGTCACAGAGGGCATGTTTGTGGCAAATCTATGTTTTCCTTTTAATTGCTGGTGTTTTCTTTTTTCCTCTGCCTCACCTTTTTTGGGAAAGCCTGTAGTATTAATCAGTGACACACAAATGCGCATAACTCCCAGGAGCCTTTAGTTCAACAGACTTAGCCAACAATTTCCAGATTTCATTCAGATTTGCCGGGAAAATTTTAAGAAAACAATCTTTTACTGGTAACATGGTTTCCGTCAGAACAAACCTTTGTCCAGACCTTTTTTTCTTAAACACTTTCCAAATACATGAGTGGCCCTTTGGGGTTCCTGCTGCTTCTGACACCAGATCCAGAGAGAGCTCACAATATTTAATGTGGGATTCTGTTAAAGGTTTGAGAGTATTAGAGTTTGGCCATTTTAGAATGGGCTATGTGTAGGGGTACTAAGTAAAGTCATAAACTGATAAAGTGTGTCCATGTAGAGCCCACTGATGGTCATTGTTATACTAAAAACCACAAGGATTGGGGGTACCTCTCTCTGTCAGACTGATTATAACCATTGGAAAAGAGAAGGGGTCGCACAGGTAGCAGAAATGGAGGGTGTGTTTGCACCTCAACCATAACTGAGCTGGTTTAGGCTAAACCTGACTCCCCCTTACTCCATCCAACAGGGAGGGAGGAAGGCAGAGGTAAGAATAATTGGAGAGTGTTGTTTCCTGTTGCATTGTGTAAAAGGTGGGTAACTTTAAAATGGGCTAAGTCAATCAAATTGAATCATATATATTTCAAGTCAGGCACATGCATTCCAATTAATAACTAACCATTGAACAGTACAGTCAGAATCAGTTATTTATTCAAATTTGATAAAAAGTTGTTCTATCTAAGGAAACCCAGCAGATTGCATCCAGTCAGTGACTTGCAGCATTCACTCCTCCTGGACAAATATGTAGAGACAGTGGACAGTCACTGGTGTTGACTTTGCAGCAATCCCTCATACTGAGCATGCATGTAGCGACAGCAGAGAGGAAAAACTCCCTTTTAACAGGAAGAAACCTCCAGCAGAGGCTAGAGTATGAAAGAGAGCACATACAGTTTGTCACAGTGAAAGCTCAGTCAGTAGGAAAGAGACAGGGTTAAACACTGAAAGACAGGGCCATGTGGATCATCAGTAGAAGGTGAGCATTAAGTTGTTGCCAGCAGAAGCTCGGACGATGCCCCCCTCCATGAAGGTGTCACAGGAAGACACAGAGTCAGGCCAGGTGTAGCTTCTAGGAAGAGAAAAGAGAGAGAACATAAAGTTAAAAGCTGAAATAACACCAAATAATGCAAAATTGGAGAGTAGTATGAGAATGTAGCGAAGAGAGTGAAAGTGGTCATTATGTCCTCCAGCAGCAGAATCAATTCTATAACCATGCAATTTAATTTATTTGTCTAAATAAATATATGTCAGTCAGTCAGTCAGTCATTTTCTACCGCTTATTCCATAGTGGGTCGCGGGGGAGCTGGTGCCTATCTCCAGCAGTCTATGGGCGAGAGGCGGGGTACACCCTGGACAGGTCACCAGTCCATCGCAGGGCTAAATAAATAAATAAATATATGTTTTTTTTTAATTTAAAGAAAGGTTTTTATTCTTTTCCACCTTCTAACAGCTAACGTCAAAATTAATGTAAGTGTCTGGAAGTGGAAAAAGCTGAGAACAATTAAAAACCTCTGGTTGCTTACCTGTGTCCTGTGTGACCACTGAAAATAGGAACCGGTAATAACCCCCTCACCTCTATTCGCCCCCATCACTGCCCGTGACCCTACAAGGCTAAGAAGGTATAGTTGGTGGGGATAGACTATGGATGGATGGATGGATGAATGAATAGGGCCAGAGCCAAAATGTATACTGACTATCATTGTAGTTAAAAATATCTAAAGCCTATAGCGGCTTTTTCATTTAGGGTTTCCGTTATATACATTTATATACATTTTATGGAGTTTAAACTCAAACTCACAAACAAAGTTTAACACATTAGGCACTATTTAAGATTAGCTAATCATAGACCAACTTCAGAGTTTTTGGGGAAATTTCTAAGTTAGCAAAACATTTACATTTTTGCATGAGATACTTATTCAAACGTATATTCACAGAGATTCAAACAACAATTCTTTTCAGCATAACACTTCACATTTGATTTTTTAAAGTCTCAGGATGGCATCAGTGTAGTATAAGAGTCTAGCAAGTACATTTTAAAGGACTTTAGTTAAAGCAGGTCTGAGGGGTTCATGTACCGTTCATATACTAAATGAAGATGTCGACAGTTATCTGCTGCAAGTGTGATATTAACTTCTTATTACCCACTGCACTATCAATTTAAGATAAAGATGGTATTTCAACAAAAAGTTGTACAAAGTTCCAAAGTCAAAAAGGTAAACTTATGCAAGACATTTTTAGGATAGGCCCTGATTTCTCAGTAATCAGCATAACATGATGATTATCTGGGAGCTGCTATTAGTCAGCACTATAGGTGCAGTTAGAACATTTTCATGAAAAAAACATGTCGTAATCCATGGAACTCCTAGAGTGAACCTGAATAGGATTTGGTTATGCATGATCAATCTGTTAGTTAGGCCATTATGGAGGACAATAATGCTCTTGCTTCTGTCATACTGACCTCTTCGATGTTTAGAGCACATAACGCTTTACTGCCATGCAGGAATGTGCCACTGAAACACTGTCCATGACTTGGAGTGGGTGCCAACCAAGTCAAATGGCACCATGCTGAAGGCCTCTACCAATGTAAACAACAGAGATGACTAAATTTGTACATTGTGTGGTGTTGCCTTAAGGTCACAAAGGCACTGAAAGTGGGCCCTATTGGTTTGAGGTCACATCTACGGTTCAGTAATCTTTTCATTTTCTCATTCTTTCAATAACTCATTCTGCTTTCTAATGATTCTATGATTTTTGATCCCAGTTGATCATTCATTGAGACACTGAATATAAACAGACTCACCTCACAGCACCGTGGAGATTTGCACAAAAGTTCATTACCTGACTCATTAACCTCTAAATTGGCTCTGTAGTGGGGATGAACTTAATCTGTGTTCGGCCACACAGGCACTTTAATTCCCTCACAGAAGCTTGCAAACAGACACATGTGCACACACACAAGCTTGCTCAAAGGCACCCATGAGGTCAAGGGGCAGGATTTGACCATCAGTACTGCCGACACTGAACTCATTTAACTCCAAGCTGAATGATGTGTCCATTGTGCATCTTTGATTAGATCTATGCGGAAAAGAGGCGAGAACAACTTAGGAAAAGGAACGGACGAACAGAGGAGAGAAGGTACTTTCTCCTTTTTGGGAATTCACAAGGGGAATTCAGATGTATAAGGTTCTGGGAGCTCCCATAGTGTTTTAGTCAATGGAATTTTTGGTTAATCCTCATTGAAACTGGGAGCTCCTTTCATGTTAGGACGCTAAAGTGACCCACTGTGACCTTTTGTCCTCCCTCTTTGAGGCCTCACACTAACGATTAGCCCATGCTCACAATGCCGACGCATGGAGAGCCAGAGACCAGTGTTCCTAGGACTCCAATACCCCTTCAGGGACCCGGGAGTTCCATCCTCACCAACTAAACTGGCACATCCTCAATCAAAACAGCCTCAGAAGAAGAAGAAAGACAGTAAGAGAGAAAGGGGGGGGGGGGGGGGGAGTGGAGAAAAACAAGTGAATAATGAAGGAAATCCTTGAGACTGGTGATGGAGGAAAAAGAGGAGGATGAGGGGGGGGCAAGAAAAAGTAGGGAACAGAAAAATACCAGAGCAGCAGTCAGCATGGCGGATAAAGACCAGTCTTAAGATAAGGTTGGCACAAATATGCTCTTGATTGTTTTTCAGGGTCCTTGGATAACTTTAGAGGGACTGCCAAGTCACAATCACAGACAAGCACAGATGTTTGAGATATTTATGTTCAGAGAACACATTTAGGCGATGGGTTATTTCCATGGTTGTGTCTTTCACAGAAGATTTCAGCAGTGTGGTACAGAAAACCATACATAGACATATCATGATACGTCCACAAACCTACTGGATGAAAATTATGGAGATAGACAACAACAATGTTCCCATTGTCCTATCTGAAATCTCTGACCTTTTTGTTCAAAGATTAAAAAATCAAAGCAAATTGCTTTCCGTTTCTGTGTTTGTTTACCAGGATTGCATGTGGCTAGGTATGTGTGAAACACAAAGAGTGTATCTACGTCTGTGAGTTCGTGTAGACGCTAACAGACATGCACATACTTATACCGAATGTTTGTGAATACTTGCCAAAAACATATCATTCAAACAAAGGCCATTTCTGAGTGTGTGAGTGTGCGTGTGTGTGTACACTTCAAAAACACATTTTCACTGAACTCGTGTCATACCTTTCCAACATATGCTATGAGTTTGGCATACGTTCCGAGGAGCGCTACCATATGAGTGAGAGCCCAGACAGCTCTAAACAATCAAACAGTCAGAACGCTGAACTGCACTCAAGCATTGGAGTCATTTGAAATGTGTTTGTGGAGTGTAGGATTCAGACATGTAGCTATTAGTCCCCCTGAAATGATCGCTTCTCATCTTCATGGCCTAAACAGTGGAAGCATATATTTCAGGTCTTTGTAAAAGAAACCTCAGGTTCTCCCTTGTATCAGTCGAATTTTTTCTGAGTTGTAAATCCTTCCAAGAGGCCTCGGGACACTTCCAAATAGTGTGGAAGGTAACAGCACAGTTTTATCCACACAGTTGAACAAACGGTGTTCAAACACTATTTTTCACTTGTTACTAGGCACTTCATCTGCAGGAAAATTCAAGAATTTTCTCAGGATATCTGGACTGACCACAAATGTGATTCCTCTCATATCAAGAAAATTAGCAAACATTGGTTTGCAGCAGCTTGATGTGCCTTGGTCAGAACTCAGAAATGTGAATTGACTTGTAACAAGAAATATTCTTTTGCAGTGAGCACATGTTGGATTAAATTAACAAGCCAGGTTCCAGAGCATTGTCTCCTTGCACTCCCAGCTGCGATATTTGATACTTGTTTTCAGCAGGAGAAACAATGAAAGTATTTAGTCAGATGTCACGCAGGGTGAGTTTGTCTCCTTTGCAATTCAAACCTTTGTTCTTCGAGGCTTTCTTGCACACATGCATATTACACTTTCTCTTGGTAGCTGTACTTTCTGAGTCAGTGCTCTTTTGTGTGTTTTCAATTATTCGCCCTCTGTTCGCCCTCTCCTCCGCAACAGATTCTTCCCAGTCTATAGACTGGCTAACAGATATGCAGCTATATTATAGGTGGAGAGAGGAAGGGCAGGATTAGCAAGGGGCTGTATGGTAATAAGGCCTGCCAAAAAGCACTCTCCTTGTCTCTCTGGCTCACATAAACACGCATGTACACAAAAGAGCTCTTGTTTTCTTGCAGTGCTTTGAAGCAGGTTGCGATAACGCGGCTGTCAGTACAGCTGTGTGTACTGCACATTATTCTGACATAACACTGAACTCACGGCAGACGTAATAAGATGAATGGGAATGCACCTCTCAGATTCTTGTGGGTATACAATCCATTTACCTCCCCATTCACCATTCATACCGTTCTGTCTTTCTGTTGTTTCTATTTTTTTTCCTTTATAGAGCTCATGAATCAGTATGTTGCTGTCTGACTTGTGTTTGGATAATGTTTCAGTGCTTCATCTAGGACTTCAAAGACCTTGGTGCACCAAATCTCCTTTAATTGTCTGGAGCCATTGTGTTGATGATATGATTATGACATTGCACCTTTATCATAAATCTCAGCAACGCCAAAGACAGTTAAGTCTGATCCACTGAGCAAACATGCTCAGCAACACTACTTAGCTCCCTCAGCAGCTTAACAAAGCACGCACGGCCTGTCTCCCTACTTTGCTATGTTTTCATGCCTTAACAAAGGGTTATCAAGTAGCCCCTTCCCCTTCATGAGTGTTTGTTAGCACACACACACACACGCAGGTGCGCACACGCACACACAATTGACAAGCATGTGCACAATTTATGATATGTATTTCTGTGAATTAATCTAATAAATGTGCTTTGTTCATGTCTTGGTTGTTAATCATCAGCTATTATCTGAGTCAGTGTGGCCTGTCTGAGAAAGACTAAGAAAATGTCTAAACGTTTACTAAGCCACTTAACACCGCTTGGGCAGAAAGGAATCTTCTTTGCCAAGTAAAATATCTTTGTTCACTGTTCAGTCAGCTATACCCAGCTTCAGCTTGGAGTTCCTTGAAACACATTGGCAGGCAAACATGTTGTTTTCATCTGTCCCTCTGGTGACTCGAAGTACTTATCTGAGCAGCACCCACCTTAGCTGATTCCTGCTGTACTCTCTTTCACCCTCAAAGACTAAGAAGAGGAGTTGTTATTTCGAGGAACACTTCATTCTGCCTCATTCACAACGAGACACAATGAAACCCCCTTTCATGAATAAATCGATCAGAAACCTCAGTTTATGGCAAGTCGGTTGAGGAGAAAGTACACTGTGTACTAGGTGTTTAGTGGCCAAGTCTTCTCTTTTTCTCAGCTCCCCCTCTTTGCTTTTCTGCTCTCGTCTTTCTTTCTGTCCTATCAGTTTTTCAAAGCACCCTCTTTCCCTAACATCCTCGCCTGACAGCATTGCCACCAAAACTGATTTATGCAGTGGCCATCACAAGACAGCAACCATTCTAGGCTGTGGCCGGAGAGAGATAATACCACACCATAAAGACAGCATTGTTTCCAGTCCTGAAAACAGCCACAAGTGGGATAAATACTGATGCCTTTTTTCAAGGCGTCCTCAAGGATTCGCATCTGCGTGGGTTCGATACTGATCTTCCCCAGATCTCATAGTGGACGCTTTTTGTCAGGGGATCTAGTAATGTGCTGATTACCAACAAGAACAAAAACCAACAGGAGTTCTCAGACATTAAATATGCCGGGCAATATATAATGGTCAGCTCCGATTTTTTTTAGCTGGGTTACTATGGAATGTTATGAGTAGACATTATCTTAGCTTTAGGGTTACGGTTAGCCCAGTTATTGAACTCAGTCCTGAAAAAAGCAATTTAGTTATCACTTAGAAGTCAAGATAATGTCTAGCCAGAGAGAAGCGAGTTTAACCAATGGCACTGCCGTCACTGGTGTAACGCTGCTGGATTCTTTTATAAAAGCACACATCATTGTGGAATGTGGTTAGTTCAAGTTGTTGAGTTGTTAGAGGACACTGCTGCTTAAAGATCGTCTAAACTCTAAAACTACATTTGTGGAACTGGTTTGTGAATAGACCTTATGATTGTTTATACTAAAGACCATGAGCCTTAATGTTCTTTCTAACAGGTCTTATAAAACTGATTATGTGTTCAGCTTGAGTCATTATCTGGTGTAAAAAAAGATTTTTGAATATTCAGAAAGCAGTGCAATCTCCTCCATTTATTTGCAACTAAATTGTAGTTGCACAGAATGGAGGAGTAAATGGCACCAATTATTTATATTAGTTATGCACTGGATTCACAAAGCAGAATGAACTAAATACACTCAGATGCGAACATGGCCATCAACTCCAGCAATTGGGAGGAATATGCACCTATTTTTACATTAGGGGAGAGGAGTCATTTTCAACCACAAACACAGCGGATTCAGAAAAGATCGAATTGATAGAAAATATTGTTTTACAGTAAACTTTAGGTCTGGACCTAAGGAACCATTCATCAAAACTTTAAGACCATTAGAATGGTGTCTCTGTAACTGATGCTGCTGATTTTGATAGTGAAAAGCTGCAACCCACTAACTTCATTAGAAGATAGAAAACAAGTCTTGGATTAAAAAATATTACAAGGTGTCTTTACAAATATACTGTACTAACACATTAAAAAATAAACACATATGTGAATTGACATCCCAATGAAAAAAGGTGTGGTTTCTAAAGCAGGGTGTTAGGTGTGTGATTGCTCACCACCTCTTCCTTCCTCCCTACATGCCCCTAACCCTTAATATTTGCAAAACTGTCAGGCAATCATTACTGGAAGGAGGATGAATGGAACCTTCTGTGACACACCTGGCCTGTTTTATTAAGACCAGCAGTAAAGAAGGTTGAATTATTTTCCCAATAATTTCTTCTCCTGCAGCCATGTGACCGAAAACTTTTAGCAGACAGTACATTTTCCATGCAATCTGCATGATGTAACAGAATGCAAATCAATGTGTTTTATCTCTAATTTAGATAAATAGCATAAATGCATACATAATTGTCATGATTAAATTTTACTGGTGGACCAGGGATGCAGGATGAGCGGAGATTTTTGGAGAGAATGTCACTGTTAAATGAAGCGAGCAAACTTACAAATGCCAATGCAAAGTTCATAGTTCATGAATCTACAGTCCTGGTTTCTGGATTGCAGCACAACCCTAAACGTGGCATGAACTGACAGGCTAAAGAAGACTAACGACACCGCGTGGAACAAAGGACAAAGACAAACGTAAATACAAACGAAGGTGGACATGAAACAATAGGGCAGGTAATCAGGGAAAACAGGCACAGGTGTGGAACAGGCGTGCAGCAAGACAGAGGGGGAGGTGAACCAGATAGGGATAAACGAGAACATGAGGAGCCTGACAAAACAAACAGTAAACAAACCCAAGGGACCAGAACACAGGGAGAATAACAGATCTATTAATACAATAAATAACACAGTCAACAGAACAGAACCTAGGAAACAAAACCTAGAAACGTGGACTCAAGGACTAACAAAACTAGTAACTGAAAAACACCTGACTAAACGTAAACAATTACAGAATCAAAACCACACACAGAGACCACAAAATTAAACAGAACAGAACCTAGAAAATAAAACACCAGAAACGGGAACTCAAAGACTAATCATACTAGAACAGCAAAACACTGACTAAACGTAAACAAATACAGAACCAAAAACACACACTGTGACAATAATGCCCCATTTAAATCTGTGAGATCTGTGAGATACAATTTGCTTGGTATTTTTGGAGCAGCTCTTCCTCTGTGTCTTGTTTTAGAATAAGACACAAACTCATGTTTAAAAATATTTATCACCACTATTACCTTTATTACTTGACCCCACAATGTTTTAAACAGTAAAATATTTAAACTGCTAGATGATGTTTTAGTCCATATGATTTTTGTGCACATGTTACTTTAACAGACTCTATACCAGTAAAGACCATAATCTCAAAAAAAAAAAAAACACAGAGTTCTGTGTAAATGAATGTCTTATGCAAAGTGATCGTGGTATAAATATAACACTGCATTCGCATGAACATTCTTAAAGGTTTTTAAACTGGAGCTGTTTTTAAAATCAGAACAAAATTTCTAGTACCTTATATATTTTATAAAACATTTTGTAAAATTATAAATTCTTATTGTTGTTAATTTAAACAAGCCAAATAACCTGACTAGGGTTTTGTCTGAACTCTGGTCATCACATGTTAATGAGTAAGCTTTTGCATCATTTCTCTGTTATGTAGGAGGTTGACCTGCATTTCATATGAACATTTTGATGTTGTTTCTTCATTCATTAATAAAAACAACATCATAAATTAAAAAAAAGTAAAATAAAAAGCAACATTTAAAGCTTTTGTATTGCTGAAGATTCCAGCAATTAGAGCTATTTTATTTCGCTATGAAACCTTTGATGAGCTATAGATGCAAGTGTTACCCTTGATGAAAAAGAACTTTCATGTCACTTATTTATCAATAAAAATCAACTTAGGTGTCAGGAGTGAAATACTTTATATATGAAGCTGTAGCAGTATATCATTAGTGTATATCATTAGCAGTAACTACAGAGGTCTTTGCTATGTTATATTCATTACAAACTTACTCACTTGTTGTGTTTCCCCTTCTGGAAGTGACTCAACAGGTATTTATATAAATCAAAATCTCTAAGATTGCTTCTTTTGCCCACTTGTGACATATCACATTCTCACCAAACCAAAACAGTTTAGATTCATAAGCAACATAAACCACAACACAAGCTGGCAACCAGCACTATGAAATTTTGGTATTTTCCTTGACATGTGAACACTGTAGGGAGCAAAGCCTTTGTTTTAAATTGAGGATACGATTGTTTTTGCACTGAGCAGCGTCTGGAAGAAATGAGGCGAACAAATTCCTCTGTTGCCCATGCTGTCTGATCTCTCACGTTAATAGGTGAAAGAGGCATAAACACTGCCAAAAGAAAAAAAAAACTGCTTACTGGAAAGTTATTTGTTCAGTATGTAAGATCTGAACTAATTATTAGTTTTTTAAGTTTGCTATTTAGTTCTGCTTGTAAAAATGTAAGAAGATAAACCAGTACTAAGTTGTTCAGGGGAGATAATATTCTGTGATTGAAAAGTCTCCAAGGTTCTTAATATCCTAAAATGAAACGTATAGAACAAACAAACTGTTTGCATTGTCTCCTGAATGTAATAAAACATCTTTAAAGGTTTTTTTGCAGCAAATGTCCTCTCTTTTAACATATGCAGCACATAAAAGTTGAAATAATTTATATTTTTAATTGCCATTTTACATGATATGTTATGCCACCACGTCTGAAGCAAAACGGTTTATGTCTGTTGTTAAAAGCAACTCTCAAAGGCCACAGCCAAAACTTCCTCCTGGTTGCCTCACTGATCTCTCTCCAAGAACAAGCAATACAATTTACATACGTTAAAACTGCATTTACAGATACTCTCATATGATTGCATTCAGTCAGACTCATTACAAGGAGGTATTAAGTGAGGAGTTTTTAAAAAACGAGGAAGAAAATTGTACCTTACTATATGTACCAGGTCAGAAAGGGTATGAATTGTGTAATGAGCTAAAGCAAAGTTTTGTTTTAGCTCTGGAGTGACTAAAATAAACAACAACAGAGACATGGAAAAGCCAGCTTGGTAAACTGTTTGTTTAATAATAATGAGAAAACTTCTTGGTCTCAGACCAAAAGATAAAGAGATATTTTAAGTAGTCAAATATTTTTTTGATTCATTATTCAAATTGACAGTGCTTTTCCATTGAAAAGTTGTTTGTCAGTTTGTCAGCTTAAACCGTATCTTTTACAGTTTAAAATGACAATGCAGCAGCACATACTGGCTCTTCATGGTATTTATTTATAGAAATGGTTTTTAACTATTTTGGAAAAAAAATCTTATGATTTTGATAAAATGTTTAACAAATAAATGTCCCCACATGCTCACCACAAAATAAATAATAACTGTCAAAGGATATAGCGGGAGTACATTTCTAAAAATCAAGCACTGGATGATCATTTTTGCGTGTGCGCAGGTTGAGAATTAACAACAACAAAATCACCTGTGAACTACCGGTGATCCATGTGAATCTATATAGTCACATGACATCGGAAGCTCAGTCCTTTCTTTCTTCTGGCACGCTGGTAGCCTTGTGACCGATTGTGTCAAAGCCACCAGTGAATCTCGCCCTCCAGGGGCTGCGCAAGCTGCCTTTTGTTCCTGTTTGGTTGTCATCCGAGTCTGGTAAGCCTTATTTCTTCTAAATTTGTTTGTTTTGACTGACTGGCATGTAGCGTTTTCTGCTCGTGTTGAGTCCTTTTGTTGCCTCTGTGTTGCCAACGTAAGCGAAGTGGATGTGCAACGGAGTCATCAGTGGCAGTTTTCGAACTGACTCCTTTAATTGCTGTTTCTGAATTAGAGGATTTCTGACAATGATGCTCAACAGTTTGTACTGTTGCCCTCAGTTTGTTTGACTCATCAGTTTGTTTGACTCACCAGTAGCGTTTTCTACTTGTGCCGAGTACTCTAACTTGCTGCTGCTTTTGCCGCGACAGTCTCTGATGCCGCCTGTTCATCAGTTGTCCAGCTCTGGTGATGTACAATGTACAATCTCTGTTGTGCATCCTGTTCAGCTCTTCTGCAGCCTGAGAACGGTCATGACATGTGCCCCCCCCCCCGGGCGTTTCAGTTTCAGGGAGGAGCAGCGCTCTGCCACAAGCGGTGCGGCTGGCCCGGCTGTCCTTGGTGGAGCATCTCTGCCCAGCATTATCCATTGCTGCCTGGCCAGACAGCAGCTTCAAAACGGCCCGCTGCGGAGCATCTGGGAAGAGGGCCAGACAGCACGGACCACTGGGGCTGTCCACGAAGGTGGATCAGCTCTCACAGAGCTGTCCCAGATCAAGGCCCTCCTTCAGTCTCTTCAGGCATAGGGTGGCCACGGTGAGGTTTCCTCTCCTGAACAAGGTGGGGCCTCGACATGTGGGGACGATGCTATTTCGGTTGCAACTTCGGGTACCCTTTTTCATAAGACGCGATCGGCCCCAGCTCTAATCTTCCAAACGCTCCCGAGGGTTCTCCAGGAGAGGCACAGGCTTCTTTTGTAGCCCTGTTTTGGCCGGCGAGCACCTGCTTTCCTCTGCTGCACAGGTTCTGCTCCGGCTCGCCAATGTGCCTCTCCTCCAGGAGGGATCTCCTCTCCCAGCTGGGCCCAATTCCCTACCCTGATCCAAGTCACCTGCAGCTCTGGCTTTGGCCTCTACAGGGGCAGGCGCTGCCTTCTCACATTATGGGGGCAGGGTGGGCCACACCTTGACCCGTGTGGGTTGTCTATGGTGCCAAGTGGGCTGTCTTTACTTACTGGTGCCATGGTAGGGTACTGGACCCCGTACATCCTGACTCCGATTTGCTGACCTTCCTCAGGGGTTGCTGGATCTGGGGCGTTCCCCTACCACCTTAAAGGTGTATGTGGTGGCCATTTCCCGTTTGGACATCGGGTTCAGTGGCTGCTCTGTTGGCCGGCATAGGGATGCTACGCTGTTCCTTAGGGGTGCCAGGCACTTGTGTCCACCCATGCGCCCTGTGACCCTTGTGTGTGATCTGTCGCTGGGGCTTGCAGCCCTTCAGTCTCCCTCGTTTGACCCCGTTACAGGGTGGATCTCAAGTGAATCTCCCTGAAGACTGCCTACCTGTTGGCCATGGCTTCTGCAAGAGGGGTGGGAGAATTACATGCTCGGTCTGTTTCTGAGCCATGTTGTCGGTCGAGCCCGGATGGCTCTGGTGTTACACTGTGGACTAATGCCTCCTTTGTTCCAAAGGTTCCTGCAGTGGCTGGCAGTGTCCTGCCGCTACGGCTTTCCCTTTTCGATCCTGGGACCCCCTCTAAGCCTCTTTGTCCTGTCCAAGTGCTTGATGTCAGCCTATAGCCTCTTTGTCTTTTATGCTGGCTCTTGGAAAGGCCAGGCCCTTTCTAAGCAGCGGTTGGGACATTGGGTGGGTGATCTCTGCCATGACCGGGGTGCTGCTGGAGGCCATTTGTGAGGCAGCTTCCTGGACAGCACCAAGCACCTTTGCCAGGTTCTACAGGGTGAACGTGGCCATGCCCCATCCCCTACAGGGCATCCTGGAACAACCACCTTCTGCGTCCCTCTGAGGCAGGTACTGTTGCTGTGTTCCTGTGGGTTTTTTGCATCCCTCAGGACCTTGTTGGTATTACTCATCCAGTGGTTGAATCACCGTCTCTGGCGATCAGTAGGGATGAAATAAAATGAAAGTTACGACTGCAACTAAGGTCCTATAAATCCCGGATGACCGCCAGAGCGCTTCGTCCTTTGGTCTCTGAATGCTCGCGAGGAGTAAGATGGACTGAGCTTCCAGTGTCATGTGACTATATAGACTCACATGGATCACTGGTAGGTCACATGTGAGTTTGTTGTTATTAATTCTCGACCTGTGCATGCGCAAGAATGATCATTCAGTGCTTGAAGCACCACCTCTTTCGGTCATTTGGGATTCATAGAATCGTAGTAATAGTTGTTACTTTCGTTTTGTTGCAGATGCTATATATGTAAACTGAAGTAATATTTGGGGGGCATTAGGCATGTGCTAGTAACTAGGCATGTGCCAGTTATTTGTACTGTGGTATACTAAGGTTTAAAAAGGTTATTGTTAAACAAACCACAAACATTTTCTATTATACTCTTCCTTTAGTTTAAAGATATTTTGATGAAATGCCAGAGAAAGTGATCAGAGTTTTCTCCAGCTATATGTAGCATAGACTAACACAGC
Source organism: Crenichthys baileyi (assembly GCA_036173005.1). Classification (NCBI taxonomy): domain Eukaryota; kingdom Metazoa; phylum Chordata; class Actinopteri; order Cyprinodontiformes; family Goodeidae; genus Crenichthys; species Crenichthys baileyi. Next base: position 94,262 of record JAHHUM010000292.1, on the reverse strand, counting down.
ACTGTATCTTTCCTGTCTGTTGCTTTGCAAGTCCAGTCAGCAGGCTGAAAAAGGAAAACTAAAGCATGCACCACAGCCTGTTTCATCATCTGCACAAAGTTATCTTAGCCACTAGCACCACCCAGTCCGATTACAGAGATGTTGCTATGGAGGCAGTCAAAAACAAAAGAACACTTTAGATTTAACTCCTGGTAAATGTATGTGCCGCATGTTCACTTGCAGCTGTAAATAATCTGTCTTGTTATGGAAGAAATGAACATAAGCAGGGAAAATACATCAATGCATTGGTCTTATGGTCTAAGCCACAGCTAGCTAGCAGCTTTGTTTCCCTGTAGTTGTCTGGAATTACACAGCATTGTGTGCATCCCTGCCCTGTCAGCTCAGCCAGCTGTCCGCCTCTTTGGCATTTGGCCATTTGGCCATACACCATAAACTTCCATACACCATCAAAAGTTTGTTTCAGCATCCATTGCAAAATACAGAAACCTATGTAAAAGTTGACGGAGAAAAAAAATACACTTTTAATGGAACAAGCATGTAAATTTGCAAATTTTCCTAATCCCTGATTCTTTTTGCTGACAACTTACCTATCACAAAAAGCTTCAGTGAACCAGTATGGGGTAAATTTCTTTGCAAACACATTTGACATGTTCATTTGTGATTTTTTTGTAAAAGGCAAGAATATAAATTTTTACTGTTCAACAGCTTTCTAAGATCATGCCATATCGCAATAAGTTACTAAAATTTACATTAATGACTAACAACATACGAGTCTCGGGTGCCTATCTGGTGTGGTCCCTGTGCATCTATCAGCAGATAATGATGTGGGTCACCTTGCGCTTACCTGTGGCTCATTCACTACCTGTCAATTCTCAGTATAAATCCAGAACATTTTCTGAGCAATTGTACCCATAGGACTTCTCCTAACTGTCTTGATTGTTGGTAACCATTTTGGAGCAGGCTTTTCTTTTGCCTGTGTTCAGATGCTACATAATCAGAATCGACAACCTTCAGTTGATGGTATCTGATGCATTTTTTTATTATTTTTGAACCAGTGCATTAACTGTTCAGCAAATTTTACTATGCATCTCAAAATGGCTCATATGTTAAATAGACTGAACGTATATAGCACCTTCCCAGTCATAATGACCACTCAACGCACTTTACAGTAGAGCCACATTCACACAGACACACTCACTAACACACATTTATACACCGATACACAGATCGGTAGGCAATTTGAGGTTAAGTGCCTTGCCCAGGGGCACAACGAGATGTGGCCGGAGGAAGTTGGAATCGAACCCATACCCTCGGATTGTGTGACAATCACTCTTCTCACTGATGACCACTCTTCTCACTGAACCACAGTCACCTCGTGTTGTAGAGAAGTGCGTAGTGGTGGGATCAGGGCTTAAAGAAGCCATAAATAAGTTTAATATTTAATACCCCTATCACAGTATTGCATAGATCACACTTGCATTGCAGTTGCAAAGGAAGATATGTTGCTTTAAATAAGGTAACTTCGATATGCAATATATATTCCGCATAGACACCACAAAAATGGAATTGGAGTAAGTACATCTCAAATTGCGCAACAATAACCAAATAAAAACATTACCTGCTCTTGTGCTTTGGCATGCAAAACGTCTGTCTTCACTGATGTGGATTAGCTTACCTTGGAATGACAAAAGCTTAGAGCAGCTCCAAAATCACCAAAAGCTATAACCTAGTTTCTGATTAACTCAGCTAGTAATTGTTTGACCTCTTAAGGGCACCCATAGACTGTATTTAGGACAATGAACGTTTATTTCCATATCATTTATTAAGACATTGACATAATTGTCAAAGCAATATACCCAATTCTGACTCAGTAAAACACTGAATTTTACACCTTTCATCCCAACACAGATGCGCTATACAAAATGGGTGCAAATAAAAAGCTTCACATACTTCATAAACATCACAGCACTTGATGTTGCAAAGAAGGAGCATCATTTCTTAATTTTTAGACCCACATAGGATGCTATTCTTTTAGATATGCCAACAAGTGAGAAAAGAAAACATGAGACATACTCTTCAGTTTGTTGATTCAGTTAGTAAAAGGTATGCGTTATTTGTAGCGGCACTGATTGCTTCTTTCAGGTTTTTCTGGGTTGTCTCTTGTTTTTCTGTAGGTGTGGTCATGTCAGTTCAGAGCTGGTCAGTTGCATTTTGTTGCTCAGACCTCTCCTAAGCCTGCAGAGGTAGTCAACAGATGCTGGTAGGAGTGAATCACAGAGCAGTGAATATACCACATGTCTGGAATACAATGACCGCTCAGTCCAGACACAATACCCACACATAAACACGCCAAATGCGCCAACTCACTAGCAACTCCGGTGCAAGACACACTCTGCTGCCATGATCAAACACACACATTGGTATGAACACACAAACAACAAAAGGAAAAACAGAGGGGTTGCCCCATCTTCTCTCTGTTATTATGACATTTGCAGATGCCAGACATGTATTGGTTTCTCTGAATCATTTTTCCAATGCCAACTGTGTCATTCGGCCTTTTTTGTCACTTGTTTTCTAGTGTTACTGGAAGCTCATTTGGAAACACAGCCAGACGGCAGTGATTCAGTTAGACACGAAGCCGTGAGATAAATGCCAACCCATGGGTTTTTTTGGTTAGCTGTTGCTCCGGCTGGAGGATGTGGGGATGCTGGGTGGTCAAGGGGTGGTCACTCTGACGTCCGCCAACCTGGAAAAGACCCTTTTTACTGTCGCCCTGGGGGCTTTAAGTCATTTCCAGCCCTGATAGGAACATTTCACACATTGGTTACGATAGGCGTTTAGTCACCCTCACACTAATGCAGACACACAAACACAATTACAAACTTATTGGACTACACACAAACAACAAGCAGTCAAATACACAGACGGACACATGTGCACACACTCACAGACGACAGCCTAATTATACACAGAAGTTTCTAAGGCCGTCTCCAAGAGGATATTTACACTTGTATTTATTTGTCTTCTTTCAAATATTCGATTTATTTCTCAGGCTTACTGGAAGTGCATGCTTGCATCTGCCAGGGAAAGCATTTGGGTCCACTTTAGAAATGATATGAGGCCAGACAGACGGAGAGATGAAAGCAGTCACGGTGAAACAAACAAAACACAATGAAATACCATAAAAAAGATCAGAATGTGAAGGAAGCATAAAGGGAAGAGGAGATGAAAAAGGAAAAAAGAGAAGGAGGGAGGAAGGAACAATTTGCTGTAAACGTCTTAGTAGTAAATCGCAACCAAATGGCCTGGAGAATGTGAAGTGCGACGGAGAAAGTGCAGAGAGAGATCCTTTGCTGTGATGGCTGCTCGGATGGATGAGAGGGGGTTGCGTGTGATAATAAACTGTAAAAGGCTTGCCAATCACTTTCCAGGAAATACGGCATTCAGCAGTCGGCACTGTCAACATGATTTCTGCCAGTGGTGCCTTGCTGAGGACGGGCTGCAATTTGATATTCTTGAATTCAATACAACATGTTAAAATTGAATGAACCAAGTTTTTGTTTCTGTGCGAGCAGTATGGCCCCTGTCTCCTGCTCAAATTTCCACTAACTGGTTCGCAGCAATGAGTCGATTGAGTCCCGTGGCGAGGTCTCTCCCCCTGAGCTTGGCAACGCACATAACCATGTTCACAGGGGAGGCTTCAACAGTGGCTAGATGAGGGCAAAATACAGCAGCATTTTCTTATTTATGACCTATAAAATCCCAAGTAATGCTGTAGTTTACTTTAATGGGTAATGGGTGAAATCCCTCTTTGTCTTCCTCTTTAATCGCTTCCACAAATGGGGCAACAGTCAAATTAAGATGATGTTATTATGTTAGGTCACCACTTGTTGCCACTATCCAGCACTTGACTTTAATTGCTTACAGTGTACAGCACATAGCTTTTGAGAAAATTTTTATTTTGTTATTTCCTGTTTTTCTTTGACAGGTAAATACAAGTACATGTCATAATCTGCCTGTCTGAGGTTTTGAGTTTAAGTTCCTAGTCTGTTTTGTCTTACGTTCTTCAGTTGCTGTTATTTTAGTTCATGTTAGATTCATTAATCAATTCTTGTGTTTAGATTACTTTCTTCGATTCATGTGTGAAATGAGTTAGTTTACATTTCCGTATAGATCTGATTCCTCCCTGTTTATGTCCTTTAGCTAGTCTCATTGTTTGTCAACTTATTTCTGTTCACTTAGATGTTTTCTGTTACCTCCCTGTAGTCCCTGCTCATTTGTGTTAGTCACCCTCCTTCAGTTGCCTCCTGTCTCTCCCACACAAGCTACTCCTGATTCCCTCCTGGATTAGCTCCCTTAGTTCATTGGTCCGCTCTCCACTTTCCTAGGCATTCATACTCTCTGGTTTTTGGTTCTCACTACTGAATTGTCGTGCTTGCTACCCATCCATTTCCTTGTGTGTTTTCAACCCAGGCTTATGTTACCTGCCTGTGTTCCATCACCCTGATCCTTGAACATTTTGTTTTAAAATCATTATTAAATCATTTAAAACTTACCATGAGGCTCCCCGGCTCTGCTCTGCATGTGGGTCCAACCAAATTTTTTTTTTCAATCTGTTACTAACACACGTCTTTTTTATAGTATAAACCTCGAGTTTATTGGTAAGTATTAGATTAGTTTTAGATTAAAATTTTGGGAATAACCAGATTGCAAAAGTACCCCTTGGTATTTTCCACGTTTTGTCACTTTACAATGAAAAGTCAATATATTTTATTGATGTACACAATGTGTTTAATTGTGAAATAGAATGAAAGTAATAATTTTTTTTTGATAAGTAGAAATCTGAAAACTTTTGTGATTGTATTCATTTGTATCAGCCCCCTGAATCAATACTTGCAAGAACTAACCATTGCTGTAATTACAGCTGCAAGCCTTTTCACTTATTCGTCTTTGCAAAATAGATTGGTTAGACAACATACCAAAACAGGAAGTCGTGTCACAGTTTCAAGTTTGGTAAAAAGGTCTGGTTGCAGTGGATTTTATTTAAGGGTAAAAAGAATAAAAGGGATTTAATACAAATGCTTGCCACTTCACAAATGTGTGCTACATTGTGGCAATCTATCACACAAAATACCTCATTTATGGTGGTAAGGGGGCAAAATGTGGGTAAAACATACTTTTGCAAGGCTGCTGAAAGATCACAACTGTTTATTTATTATTTTTGGTTTTTATATCAGTAACATTTAGAGTTGAAAGCACAATTTTCTCTTTCCACCTGATCTTAAGTTATATCATTTTATGTAATACATCAAAACTTTCTGTGCCTTAATATTGCCTTGGTTGTATAGAAGTTCATCTTGTTCTTTCTTAAAATTGTTAAATTTAACAAAGCAGCTGGATTCTCAAAAAATTTAGATAATAATGATGGAGTATGGGGCCATGCTAAGTTGAGTCAGACCACCGAGAGAGAAAATGACTCTTGAATGGTTTTCTCAGTGGAAAAGATATTTTCATTCTTCTACCAGTGAGCATCAGCCAGAGTTTGATCTCAGATCTGTTGATCTGAGTGGTTGAAGCTAGATCACAATAGGCAGTGATGGACAGATGGTTCATCAAAAGAGTTGCCAAGTATTCTTTAAAAGCAATTTTCCAAACTACATCACTCAAAAACTTCCCAGATGGCGGTGTGAAACAAACCATATGGCACATCAGGTTTAAAAACTGCACATCACCCCTCAAATATACTTTAAGCAAGCATTTTTAATGCTTAAACTTAGTTCCTTTTGAAGTTTGAAGTTTTTCTGGGTAGTTATTTCTCATAATGTGTAATACATTGTTTAACATAACAAATAAATAATTAGATATAACAAAACATTCAATAAGACCCTACTAAAACAGAATTAAAGGCAGATTTTAATTTAGAGGGTCACACAAAAAAATTAGAATTTTCACAATGTGAACCTGAACCAAATACAGACCCACTCAACACATCTGAAAAGTCTTAAAATATCACATAAAAGCAATCATAATAAGAATCAAAAAGTAGCTAATGCTAAAATGCCAAGCAAAAGAAAACACCTCTGATTAAAGTTTTATGTAAGTGGCAACTGAGACAAAAAAATGCATGTGCACAACTACCAGGAGGAAATCCCAGTGCAGTACCAATTTTGTGAGTTTGATCAAGATTTCAGAAATAACTCTTTAAAGTTGCAAGATTTTTAAATTTAGACGTGAGGTAATTTGTGTAAATTTGAGCTCCACACTTAAACCTTTTGTTTGAGAGAAACAAACCTTTACATGTGAACAGGTTTGAGGTTGTCAGCACATACCACCTAGTTTCTCACTGTGTGACCTTCTTGTTAAACAGGCCTAACAGCTCATTTGATAAAATTAAAGGCACCAGTTTGAACAAACTGGCCTTAGCCTTATCAAAGCTAAGGGCTTAATGCGTTTTTCACAGGGTCAAAATTAGGATGTGCTAAGAGCATTAAATTAACATGAGTTTCTAGGACAGCTTTACCTTGTGTTATCAAAGGCCACAATTGATGACCGTGTTGTTTGAGCACAGCTGAATGATGGTCTCAGGTCATGCGATCCATCATGCAGCAAATGAATCTAAGGCATAATATGGCAGGTAATACTGATGAGACCACATTTATATGCTCAAATCATAATGATGAAATGATTTTGCTGATGTTTGGGTGAAATTTCATTCTTGGTGAAACTGTGTGATCTTCCCGCTACAAATATTTGTATCAGAGTGGCCCTGGTTTCTATTCATTGATTGTGGAATTCATCTTTATTAAGCCTCATATAAGAATACCTGTGTATTTTCTAACAATATTACCAAGTAAACAGATAATAATTGCTAACAATATCGAGCTCATTTAGTGGCTCTGAAGTTAAGCTTCATAGCATTTTAAATGAACTGTTGTAACTTAAATAATAAAATAGTAAATGCAGTTTTATAAGCTTTTTACTCCAAATATGGATGGATGATCAGAGACCCATACTTTATCTCTTCTTTTGGAATGCGACTCTGATAATTTATAAGTCACATTACCTGTGAAACAGCTGCGTCTCAATTTTCGCTTGTCCTGTAGCTGCAGTGCATTTTGCTCTTTAGGTTGCAATTAAGGATGTACCTTGGATCATGTTCAATGTGCAGCTGTGTTGAGGAAAGCTGGTTCAGCTTGACCCAATATTAGTCTGTCTACTTGGTGATCATTCGTGGCATTCATAGCAGATGATTTATTGGTTTCATGGGGCGCGGCAGTATGTAAAAGTACAGCTCAAAAAAAATTTTATATTGTGAAGAAGTTCAATATTTTTTGTCACTGATTTCAGAAAATAAAACTCCTATATTTTATAGATTTATTTATCAGTGTAATATATTTCAAGTCTTTATTCCTTGTTACATTGATAATTATGGCTTAAAAATAATAGCCCCTTTTCCACCAAAGGTCCCAGGATATAAATGTCTGGAATTTGTTTTTATCCGGGTAAAGGAGTCCCAGGTAATTTGTACACTTTCTGTTTCCACTGCTCTGAAAGGTTGCAGAAAATTTATTTAAATCAGCCTAATGACATATGGGGAAGTTATGAAGAAAGCTGAACTAGACCTTCAGTCCAGCACGCCATTACATTTAAGCAGAACCACAGGCTGATCGCCTCTATGCCGAGTCTTATTCATGCAGTAATGCATGCAAAAGGCCCAACCAAGTACCGAGTGCATACAAATTCACAACATATGGCTCAGAGGTTTTCTGAAGCCCTACAAAATACAGGTAACTCCTCTGAAGAACAATAATGGCTCTCCCCAAGGGAAATGCTGGTGCCTTGGTGCCTACTCCCTCCTCCCTCACATATGTAACACCACACAGCAGTAGGTCTAGTGGTATGGGACATGGGGCAATGGTCTTGTGGGCATGGGGGGAGCTCCTTGCAATAGAGGTATTTGAACTCCTGAAGCAGAAAGTCATCCCCAACCTGGAAGGAAGAATCCCAACTTCTTCAAGATTGAGAACAAAGCCCTCAGACTTCAGAGCTCAGAGCTTTTTTAACTTGGCTGCCAACCACTCCAGTGCATGTTGAAGGTCATGGCCTGGAGAAGAAAGCAGAACCACAGCATCCACAAAAAAGCTAAAGTTCTAATACAGGTAAAAAGTCATTTATTTATGTAATCCTCTTTAAAATAAAATGACTTGAAAAATTACAAAACCTGAACAGAATTTTACATGGACTGGCCTTTCCAGCAGTTTCCCACAGATTTAATGTTACTTTTTGCGGTTTCCAGCACTCTAATCTTACCTGACAAATCTGTAAAACACATAAGGGCAGAGTAACCGCGGTAACATTAACAACGAGGTCTGTCAGCTCAATTTTACCTACACATGACCTTTGTTGGAGCTATGAAGAGGACTAAGTGACCGCTCCTGGGTGTTTTTGGAGCTGCTGTTCCAGCTCATGTTCTTGTTTTTTTCCTCCAGTTTTTTTCCTGTTCTACCATGAGAGCACTTTCATGTCTGCAGTTGAGAGGAGGAAGAGTTTCACCATAAACCGGCTTTAAGAAGAGCTCAGTACATTTAGTCTATTCATTAAAGGGACAGAGGTCACTGTTAATCTGTACATTGACCCATGAAAGTAACATTTGAAATTTCATCTGCTTGCTCCTTCATAACCATTTACTATTCACTACACCATGTACTATGAATAAGAATTACAACCACTGACGTATCACAGTCTTTAATTTAACTTTAGCAATATTTATTTCTGTTGTTGAAAAGTGAAAGAACTAGAAAGTAATTTGATTTGAAAAACTCTTGCAATATTGGGGGTACACTCATCTTGAGGAAGCTATATTTGTTTTCTGTACTATCTTAAAGGATGTTTTAACAAGTGAACAAGAGACTAGGCACATTTCTTAACAGTCAGCCTATAGAAAATGACTTTGCTGACAGGACGAGGTTAAAAGAAAACCTGTAAGAGAGATCTGTTATTGTAACTTTATTCACCACTGAGAACTTAAATGAGCAATAATAGAAAATAAACTTTACAATACTCTCCAGGCTAGAGTTTTCCCTGTTGCTTTTGCACGTTTTTGCACCACATGTTTTCACCAACTTTCCATTAAATGTGCTTGATTCGTGCACATACAGTTTCTTCCTCTGTTAATAATGGTGTAAAATTTTGGTGCAGTGCTCCCCATCATTGCGTAGACCATAAAATAGCTATAACATGATATTACTGTTAATTGTTCTTATGTAACATTTTAATTATTTTAAATTTTAATTCTCTGACAAACAAATTTATGCATTTTTGTTGTAACCCATAATTATCACGAAAAATCCAAAAAAATAATGCATTTTACCCTGTCTGTAACAAATCTATATAATTGATATTGATATTCCACTTTTGATGAAGCCGTTAAGTAGCGGGCTGCACGGTGGCACAGTTGGTAGTGGGCAAGAAGCAGCAAGAAGGTCCTGGGTTCGACTCCCGGCCGGGGGTCTTTCTGCATGGAGTTTGCATGTTCTCCCCATGCATGCATGGGTTCTCGCTGGGCACTCTCGCCTCCTCCCATAGTCCAAAGACATGCCTGTTAGATTAATTGGTCTCTCTAAATTGCCCTTAGGTGTGTGAATGAGTGTGTGCATGGTTGTTTGTGTGTTGCCCTTCGATGGTTTGGCGACCTGTCCAGAGTGTATCCCGCCACCCGCCCATAGACCGCTGGAGTGAGGCACCAGTTTCCCCACAAACCACTATGGAAGAAGCGGTATAGAAATGAGAACCCGGTAAGTCTTCGTTTGTCAGATTAAAAGTACCTTTCGAAAGTAACAACCATTAAGCAGGTATTAAACATTCTTTCATTAAGCCCACATTTTTGTTAGAAATATGTTATTTTTAATCTGTCTGATGTAATATTCTATTCTTGTCATTAGCTGTAAGGGGAAAATCATCATAGTTAATAGAAAAAATGGCTTAACATCAGCCTGTTTAATTAACCTATTTAATGACTTAGTGAATTAAATTACTGAAATAAATGAACTTTTCAATAAAAGCAGCTGTTGCTCTTATAAAGATTACAGTTTGGCATAAAGGTCGAAAGTCATTTACTGATTTTATTACAGACCTTTATTACCAACATAAAACCAGCATCAGCTTTTGTAGGTGTGCAATATAGTCACTGGACTAGCTGAACCTACTGTCAAAGTCTAAGAAGTTTTCTAGATTCTTCATAGACCTTGACGGTTTTCTGGCAAATTGTGTTTCATTTCTTCAGTCTGTTCTCTGGTTTCTTTGCATAGGTATTACTTTCTGCACGTAGTGCTCATTTGCTAGAAGTCAAACCTGGGTTATATTTGTTATGTAATCCCTTAGTGTATTCAAAGTCCCTCATCCTCACTTATTTCTTGCCAGATCCTTGCTGTGTTGGTCGGTTTTTTAGCCATGCCTGAGTCTTACTTTTAAGTTGAAGCTTCTGCGAGAGGACTTTCTTCTTCTGCAGCTTTTTGGGTTTAGGGTTAGGGTTAGTGTATTTTCAGTAGTCTGGTTAAATTTCTAAATTTACTGCCATCCTCGTGGTCAATCCCATGATCGAGTGACCATTGTTATAGAGCATCGAGTATAACTGCAAAAGTGTAATGAGGCATTAATATTGTGAAGTACAGGGGTTGGACAATGAAACTGAAACACCTGGTTTTAGACCACAATAATTTATTAGTATGGTGGGGCCTCCTTTTGCGGCCAGTACAGCGTCAATTCGTCTTGGGAAAATACAAATACAAGTCCTGCACAGTGGTCAGAGGGATTTTAAGTCATTCTTCTTGCAGGATAGCGGCCAGGTCACTACGTGATACTGGTGGAGGAAAACTTTTCCTGACTCGCTCCTCCAAAACACCCAAAGTGGCTCAATAATATTTAAGATCTGGTGACTGTGGAGGGCCCGGGGGTTTCAACTTCACTTTCATGTTCATCAAAACCAATCTTTCACCAGTCTTGCTGTGTGGATGGTGCATTGTCATTCTTATACACGGCACCGCCTTCAGGATACAATGTTTTGAAACCTTGGATGCACATGGTCCCCAAGAATGGTTCAGTAGTCCTTGGCAGTGACGCACCCATCTAGCACAAGTATTGGGCAAAAGGGAATGCCATGATATGGCAGCCCAAACCATCACTGATCCAACCCCCATGCTTTTACTCTGGGAAAGCAACAGTCTGGGGTGGTACGCTTCTTTTTGGGGCTTTTCCACACCGTAACTCTCCCGATGTGGGGAAAACGTAAAAGGGGGACTCATCAGAGAACAATACAGTTTCACATTGTCCACAGCCCAAGATTTGCGCTCCTTGCACCATTGAAAAAACCACGTTTGGCATTGGGGATGAGTGACCAAAGTTTGGCTATAGCAGCCCCGGCCGGGGTTTTATTTACCCTTGGAGCTCCCGACGGGCAGTTCTGGTGGGAAACAGGAGTTGAGGTGCACATTTAATTCTGCCGTAATTTGGGGAGCCGTGTTTATGTTTTTTGGATACAATCCAGGTTAGCACCCAAACATCCCTTTCAGACAGCTTCCTCTTTCGTCCACAGTTAATTCCTGTTGGATGTGGTTATCCTTCTTGGTGGTATGCTGACATTACCCTGGATACTGTGGCTCTTGATAAATCACAAAAACTTGCTGTCTTGGTCACAGATGCGCCAGCAAGACGTGCACCAACAATTTTTTCTTTTTGAACTCTGGTATGTCACCCTAAAATTGTGTGTTCATTTCAATATTTTTTGGGAAAACTGTGCTCTTACCCCCGCTAATTGAAACCTTCACACTCTGCTCTTACTGGTGCAATGTGCAATCAATTAAGACTGGCTACCAGGCTGGTCCAATTTAGCCATGAAACCTCCCACACTAAAATGACAGGTGTTTCAGTTTCATTGTCCAACCCCTGTATTTGTCCATGTTAAATCTTAAGACAAATACAAGTTCATCTCTGGACTCTTCTGATCCTTGTTGGTTGCATGTTGTTATTTTATTACAAATTCATTTTTTACTTTATAGGCCTTCCATCCTTTTAACATGACTGGCCATATTTTAAAAATGACCTCTAAGTAGAAGATATGATCCCTTTGCATCTGTCAGCAAAAACACAAGATGGTTAAATGGCAAACCTATGGCTGAAGAATTGTTGTGTTATAACCTCAAGTTTTTTTTTTCTTAATTACTGTTTTTATTGGAGGGGCTGCACAGTGGCACAGTTGGTAGCACTGTTGCCTTGCAGCAAGAAGGTCCTGGGTTCAACTCCTGGACGGAGGTCTTTTTGCATGAAGTTTGCATGGTCTCCCCGTGCATGCATGGGTTCTCACCAGGTACTCTGGCTTCCTCCTGCAGTCCAAAAACATGACTGTTAGGTTAATTGGTCTCTCTAAATTGCCCTTAGGTGTGAATGAGTGTGTGCATGGTTGTTTGACCCACTATGGAATAAGCGGTATAGAAGATGAATGAATTTATTAATGTTTTTAATTTAGCATGTGGCAAGGTTGTTTCAAAGTGAGTGCTATAAAATATAAACACATAATCTATCCTAATTTATTTAACTTTTTCAGTGTTTCCTGAACTGATGTAGAATATATTGCAGCATATTGCAACAAACAACTTGTATTTGTCCAATTGTTACAGAATCATAATTTTTAGAATGCATAATAATACGTATTTTTTAAAGTCTGTGTTATAATTTTTGTCCAGTTTCGTTTATACTTCTTGGTTGTGTGAACTAAAGTTAAAAATAGGGGTTTGGTGAATAAAACTGCCATGAAAACTTACTACTATATCATGTTATGACCTGTTAAATCTTCTATTTGACATTTACAACATGTAAAGTACGAAGAGAACACTTTGTTTCAAATGTCAGACTTTTGAAATGTAACTGTGGCTCCATGAAGCACAGGTCAACTCAACAGAGCAGACAAATGACTTTTACAGTTGAGCAGTGATTGTTTTATGCAGGAGAATAACATCACATTCATGCACGTGCACGTTTACGAGGGACCCCACACTGTATAAGAGAAAACTGTAGATGGCGGTATTCCACTATGGTCAATGAAATCTAGGAGACATTTCTCCAAAACGCGGCTGAGTACATATCAACAGAAATGTCATTAATGAGTTTCTGTTGCTGTGCTCTGACACATAAGATCGTGTCAAAGCAATAAAGTTCAGCCCCTAAGCTCTGTGGCTGTTAAAAGTAATCCCACTCCTGTTTTTACTGCTGTTACTTGAACAACTCCTAATAGATCTCATGTCACTACGACCCAGGCAACATCTCCAGTGGGAGCCAAGAAAGACGTGTCATGTGTGAAAATCCTCCAGCTGGTTGTGTGCAAACGTCTGAGGTGGTTGGAAATGTCAAATTTCACAGCTGGATGAAATCTACTCTCACATCCTTAAAGGTGAGTACATTTTTGGTAAGATGATGATGATTATCACAGACCTGACATGACCAGTCACAGCAATGTCTGGTTATCGAGTAGGTGACACTAATTATTTCATGTGAGCCGTTTGAGGTCATATCCTGAATGACATCATGGAACAATCTTAGGACTTGAAGTATTTTAGGGGGGGGAATGACTTAATTTTGAAATATTGATGTAATACACTCCCAACCAGAAAAAAATTACACTGATGGCCTAGAAAAAACAAACTTTTCAGTAAAAATAGCTTAAAAAAATTAGATAACATGCTGAAAAGTGGTTGAAGATTTTGCTTTCTTGTGAATAACTGAACCAATATTTAATTATACAGCTTCTGTTTCTGAGAAGTGCTTCTGTATTACATGAAGTTGACTAAATTCTTGCAAAAGTGAACAGGCATTCCAGCCCAGAATGATTGGACTACCATCCACAATTCCACTGCATATCTTGGATTAAGGTCAGTGTATTGGACTGGCCGCACCACAACATTAATCCTGTTGGTCTGGAACTAAGATGCTGCTCACTTACTGGTGTGCCAAGGGTCACTGTCAAGTTGAAACATTCATTATGTGGGCCTTTTCATTGTCAGCGGAAGGCAACATGACCTCTTCAATTATTTTAATGGATTGAAACTGATCCTAAATCTGTGGTGTGATAAACAGGCCATACACCATAGTATGAGAAACATCCCCATAGCATGATGCCTTCGCCACCCTGTTTCACTGTGTTGTTGCTTGAATTTTGTGTTTGGGGGTTGTCTGACAAACTGTCCGAACACCCTAGACTTAAAAGAAACAGTCATTCAAAATGTTTCTCTATTTCTCTTAAGACCGGTTACTGTGTGAGCAAATTGTAGCTTCTTCAGCATGTCACCTTTTCAACAATAGTACTCTGCAGGGGCTTCTTGCAGATAGCTTGGCTTCACATACTAGTACATTACCTGCCATGTATTCATGTACGTACTTTCTACTATCAACAGTAAATGCTCTGGTAGATAATGTTGGACTGCTATTATTTTGAACACAGCTGTGTAACCAACTATTGAATTCTGTTTTATTTTTTGTGCTCATTGTTTCATTTTAAATCAGATATTTCTACTTTTTCTTGATTAGATTCTCTGTCCTCTAAGATTATTTTTATTTTGTTTAATCTTGTTTAAAGCACATGACAGTAAAGTGACATCACAAAAAGATAAAGCCAGTCTGTTGATCCACGTGATTCCAGTGCGTTTATTTCCCAGGAGATCTCTGAAGCTAAAGTCCAAAATCTGGCAAACCAAACAAACTTATCTGCTCAAGGGCAGCGTTTGCTAAGCAAAGGTTTTTGCTCCCTGCTTGGAAACTTGATTCACATGAAAGTGGCTGCTGTCGAAATGTGAGCACATGAGTTTTGTGCTTGTTCATGGACATATGTGAGCATTTCATGTCCCCCAGTCCATGAATGTAGGTGTTTCTGTGCAGGTATGCACGTACATAGCTTTAAAGTGCTGTGCATTACTCAGAACAAGCCAAAAAAGACAGAGATTGTGGAAGTTAAGGCTTCTATTTGCAATAAACATTGTTCAGCTGTCTGTTAGTGTCATGAAACTCTTGTTTAACATATAAATCATCTTTGTGCTTTTGTTTCATAACTTGTGAATGGTATTGTCTTCTTATTTAATGAAACAACTGTACAATGTTGTGAAATGATTTCCGTTACCAATGAACTTTTCTGAATGAAATATTTTGCAAATCCAAGTAGAGATCAAAGTCCATACCCCTATAAGGGATGCTGAAGCGTGGGCAATCGGGGTGGTTTATCAGCAGGATGTTAGCAGAAAGCACATCTAATGCTATTTTAAGACCAACAGAATAGTGCCTTGCTAAAGTATTCTTGCCTATTTAACTTTTTTTCCCACATTTTTCACATTACAACCCCCAAAATCCAATGTATTTTCTTCATATTTTATTTGAGAGAACACAAAGTAGTACATGACTTGGAAAGAGAATGATTCATGATTTTTAACACTTTTTAGAAGAAAAACATCTGAAAAGCATGGCCTGCTTATTTAATTAACTCACCTGAGTCAATACTTTGTAAAACCACCTTTCTCTGCAAGTCTTTTAAGGTATGTCTCTACCAGCTTTGCACACCCAGAGACTGAAATTTAGTTTCTTTATTTAAGCTCAATCACACTAGATGGAGAGCATCTGTGAAGATTAATTTCCTAGACCTAAATCTAACTCAGTTGCATTTAGGTCTGGACTTTGACTAGGACAGTCTAACACATAAATATGCTTGGATCCAAACCATTAATTATATTGCAACTCCGGCAGAAAAAATTGCTTTTCTGGGTAAGTCTGTCCTTGCAAGTTGTTGCACTGGATTTTATTTAGGGGTACCAGAGAAAAGGGGACTAAATAGAAATGCAACACTTTTTAGATTTTTATTTAAAAACAAATTTTAAAACCCTTCACACAAATTTCTTTCCGATTCACACTTCTACACTACTTCGTGTTGGTCTAGTACAAAAAGCACAATAAAATACAGTCTAGTTTGTGGTTGTAACAGGACAAAATGTGAAGAAGTTCAAGAGGTATGCATTCAAAAGGGCTTCAGACTTCTATTTCAGTCAAATTTAAAAACTTGAAGTATAGCAAATGTTTGTTGAACTTTGGTGTTATGTATATATATATATATATATAATATATATATATATATATATAATATATATATATATATATATATACAGAGGTTGGACAATGAAACTGAAACACCTGTCATTTTAGTGTGGGAGGTTTCAAGGCTAAATTGGACCAGCCTGGTAGCCAGTCTTCATTGATTGCACATTGCACCAGTAAGAGCAGAGTGTGAAGGTTCAATTAGCAGGGTAAGAGCACAGTTTTGCTCAAAATATTGAAATGCACACAACATTATGGGTGACATACCAGAGTTCAAAAGAGGACAAATTGTTGGTGCACGTCTTGCTGGCGCATCTGTGACCAAGACAGCAAGTCTTTGTGATGTATCAAGAGCCACGGTATCCAGGGTAATGTCAGCATACCACCAAGAAGAACGAACCACATCCAACAGGATTAACTGTGGACACAAGAGGAAGCTGTCTGAAAGGGATGTTCGGGTGCTAACCCGGATTGTATCCAAAAAACATAAAACCACGGCTGCCCAAATCACGGCAGAATTAAATGTGCACCTCAAGTCTCCTGTTTCCACCAGAACTGTCCGTCGGGACCTCCACAGGGTCAATATACACGGCTATAGCCAAACCTTTGGTCACTCATGCCAATGCCAAACGTCGGTTTCAATGGTGCAAGGAGCGCAAATCTTGGGCTGTGGACAATGTGAAACATGTATTGTTCTCTGATGAGTCCACCTTTACTGTTTTCCCCACATCCGGGAGAGTTACGGTGTGGAGAAGCCCCAAAGAAGCGTACCACCCAGACTGTTGCATGCCCAAAGTGAAGCATGGGGGTGGATCAGTGATAGTTTGGGCTGCCATATCATGGCATTCCCTTGGCCCAATACTTGTGCTAGATGGGCGCGTCACTGCCAAGGACTACCGAACCATTCTTGAGGACCATGTGCATCCAATGGTTCAAACATTGTATCCTGAAGGCGGTGCCGTGTATCAGGATGACAATGCACCAATACACACAGCAAGACTGGTGAAAGATTGGTTTGATGAACATGAAATTGAAGTTGAACATCTCCCATGGCCTGCACAGTCACCAGATCTAAATATTATTGAGCCACTTTGGGGTGTTTTGGAGATGCGAGTCAGGAAACATTTTCCTCCACCAGTATCACGTAGTGACCTGGCCACTATCCTGCAAGAAGAATGGCTTAAAATCCCTCTGACCACTGTGCAGGACTTGTATATGTCATTCCCAAGACGAATTGACGCTTTATTGGCCGCAAAAGGAGGCCCTACACCATACTAATAAATTATTGTGGTCTAAAACCAGGTGTTTCAGTTTTATTGTCCAACCCCTGTATATATATATATATATTATATATATATTTTTTTTTTTTTTTTTTTTTTTTTCCAACAGTAGCATAGACTATTGAGGATAAATCTAAAATTCCTAGCAAAATATATAAGGTTAATAATTTTAAACTTCATATATGATTTTCTACAAGGTACATTCCTCACTCAGTCAGTCAATATTTACAATAAACCCTAACTGAATGACATTTTTACTAAATTTCCACATGGGTTGAGATGGCATTTGGAATATAATTGAAAGGTTAACAGGTAAGAGGAAGAGAGCAATCACCAGAAAGAACATCTCAAATAGACAGACAGAACAAAGTCAATCAATTAAACTTCTCATTCTACGAAAAGACGGGTTGCTGCAGAAGCATTAGTGTTTCCTAATGCTGTGTGAGTGTCAATGATCTCCTCTTGTGTTTGACTTATCAGCTCAGCCAGCAGATCTTATCTGGTAAACCCTGGTAAATCATTGAGCAACCACAGCAAGTTGGAGCTTATCGTATTGGAATTGTCAGTGTTGCCAACTTTTATCCCCGATTACCTCGTGGCTGGAGGCTCAAAGAAATGAGCTGAAGCCATGAAGGGTTAAGTGAAGCAAGTTTCTAGAAAAATATGTAGCTGTTTTCCCTGAATGTTATGTGAGTGTTTACTGTGGTTGCCTCAAACTGTGCAGCCAAATTGGACTGTGAATGTAAACAAGCAAAAAATTCTTCTCTGTGTCCTATGTCTCCTACATTGATAGTTAATGTGGATGTTCATCTGACAAAGGGGACATTAGGTTAAAAAAGCATTTCAAATATACATTGTCATTGAACCTAAAGCTCTAGAGCAGGAGTTGGCTGCACAAATAGTCACATACAACAGTGTTTCCCATCATTGTTGTGGCCATAATATATCTGTAATAAAAAATATTTTTTTATTGGTCCTATGTAACATCCTAGTTAGATAAAAAAAAATGCATGTTGGGTTTTAATTACCTGTAGCCTTAATTATCAAACTAACTATAATTCAATTCAATTCAATTCAAAGATACTTTATTGATCCCCGAGCGGAAATTAGAATTCCAGTACAACCCATCCAAACATACATCATGACACAAGACAAGGGGGGACGGGTCACCGGGGCTTTGCTGCCCACTCACAGGCGCTGCCCTTGCTAGATGAGGCCACATTAGGTAAGTAGAGGGAAAAAAATCATATTTCACACTTTATCCTTAGCTGGATACAGTTTGAGATTGCAAAAAACCTCAGCACAAAGAAGCAACACGTATGCAAAACAACATCATGCCGGGATCGGTGAAGGCGGTGTGAGGGGGTGCATATGTTTATCTTGATAAATAAATACTGTGTTTAAAAGTTATGCAATATATGAGTTTAAATATTTTATTGAATTGCTTGAAAATGAACTTTTCAATTAAATTCTATTTTATTGAGATCCACCTGTTTTCTGAAAGGCAGTGATGCTGGGAAATGCTATTGGTGTCACGATCTGTAGGTGTTTGGGTTTGGTTTTGAGGGTATTTGGACCATTTCTTTACTTTTTACTTTGTTCTTTACATTGTTCTTTGTTTAGTTCTTTTCCTTATGCTTGCTGTTGTTAGGTATTTTCCTTATGCGTCTTAGTTTATACGTTTGTGTGTAGTATTCTAAATCCGCCTGGAGTTAATTTCCTGATAAATTTCTGTTACTCCTCTGGACTTCTCTGTGTTCCTGCTCATCTGTGTTAATTAGCCTCCCTCTTTCAGTTGCTTTGCATTCTCCCTGCCACCAGCTGTTCCACATTTTATCTGATTAGCTCTTCTGGTTCATTGGTCATTTCTCCACCCTGCCTCTGTATTTAAACTCTCTGGTTTTCCATTGCTCACCACTGGATTCTACTGTGGCCTGCCTGTTTTGTACTTGTAATCGCCTGACCCTCCGTGAAATTTACTAGTACATTTCCCATGAAAATTTTCTACTCACCATGTAGCTCCCAAGTTTTTGTTTGCACATTGGTCCTGCGAACAACCACCATTCCATTACAATAAGGGGATTAAACCCAGTGACGCAATCTAGGCAAAGATCTCCAACTCCAGTCCTTAAGAGCTACTGTCTGTAATTTTTAGATGCGTCTCTGTTTTACCACACCTGAATAAAATGTTTGAAATACCTCCTCAGCACTTCTGTAGAGGCCTAGTAATGAGCCTATAACTTGATTTAGATGTGCTGGAACAGTGGCTGTCAGGGAGAGGAGATGGAGACATCTGCTTTAGGTTGATTGAACATCCTGTCTGTTAAATGAAAGTTGATAAATATTAGGGCAGGATAAAATACTGTCTTTTAGAAGCATTTACAGTGCCTTTGAAGAGTACTTATACACCTCTAAACCTTGTGTATTCTGTTATGTTTCAACCACAAATGTTATTTTTTTTATTGTCAGAGACTAACACAGAGTAGTATATAAGTGTGAAATGGAAAGACAATTGGAGTTTTCCTTTCCTTTCACTGTCACTGGACATGCGCATTATGGAGAATTGCTGCAAAGTTGATGACATGATGTGGTTGACTGTCCACTGTCTCTACATGCTCATTCAGGAAGAGGAGTTGCTTCAAAGTCAGTGATCAGCTTGGTTTCAAAGTCAGTGATCAGCTTGGTTACCTTAGATAAAAACATTTTACCAATTAGCATTATAAACTGAACTTGACGGCAGTGTTATATAAAAATAATGTACAGACTTTGAATCGATCTGCATGATTGGATGTAACTGACTATGTACAGCAGGTAAAAAAAGTATAAACACATCAACATTTTCTTAGTTTAAATATTTCTAATGGGATACTGACATAAAATTCACACCAGATGTATATTCTCCTAGTATTTTACTGGCTTGTCTGAACCTTTTTGCAGAAAACTTTAAACATGCTTTAGTATGCTTTTTCTTCAGCACTGGAGTCTGGTGCAGTGAGTATGCATTGATGCCTTTCTGGTTGAGTGTATTGCTTATTGTTTTCATGGGAACACTGGCACCTGCTAATTTCCAGGCCTTTCCTTGATTATTCTTTTCACTCCTCTGTCAGAAATCTCACAAGGGGCACCTGACCTTGGCTGGTTTATGGTGAAAATAATATTGTTATTAGTAGAGCTCATTGGAAAATTTAGAAGTTTAGAAATGCAGCTGTAGCAAGTGCAATTAGTCTGTTTTGCAACAGTAACAGTTTTGAGAAGGTCTCTTTGCTTTTAGCAGTTGTACCACTCTGTTCAGTACTTTGGTATTGAGAAACAATTTGGAAGTTCATCAGTTAATAATAAACCAGCTGGAATGCTTTCATAATACAGAGAGATTACAGCTGGCTTAATGGTTTTCAGTGCCTTCTTGCACATCCTTTTCTTCATGTGTTCAATACTTCTTCCCTACGTCATACATTTTTTATACCCCTAACTTCATTAGTGCACTAGTTTGCTTTTATTTATTGGAATGTGTTGATTACTTAGGTTGTTGACGACATATGGGGTGGATTTTATTCAATGTTGCTATTAGAAATACTTCAATTGAGAAAAACATCGACTTGTTCCATAGTTCTTGAACTCCCTCTGTTTCTGATTATAAACTGGATCTGTTTTGTAGTGCACTGAGGCAACATTTCTTGTGAATAAGCTCTATATAAACAAACTGATTTCAACTGAAATTGATTAGACAAGGATACGTGGTTTTCAAAATATTTTCCTGATTGGATGAAGAGTGTCCATTAACTTCAATTATGAAGTCTAGCCACAAACTTCAAATTGAATTTTGGTCTGGACTTTGACTTGGACATCCTAACACATGAATGTGCTATGACGTAAGCCATCCGATCGTAGCTCTGTCGTTATGTTTAGTGTCCTGCCTGAAGGTGAACCTGTGGTTGAGCATCAAGTCTTTTGTTGCCTCCAACAGGCCTTTTTCCACGATCGATCTGTATTTAGCTTCATCCATTTTCCACTCAACTCTGAGCTTCCCTGCCCCTGCTGTATAAAAGCGTCCCCGTAGCATAATGCTGCCATCTGCATGTGTTAAAGGGGTGATGATGTGCTCACAATATATGCATGTCCTGTTTTCCACACGTTTTCTGTTTTTTGGATGCTGTACATAAAGGAAGAAAGGTCATTTTTTTGCTGTAATTTGTCCAGAGCTCTTCTATTGGTGGATAAAAGATTCAACAGTACTCAGTGAAATGTTTAAAACCTGGGATACTATTTTACTATAATCTTATTTGTTCACTCATGTTCTCTAATAAATCTTATTTACTTCTATTTAGACAGACATTATAATTCACAGAGGTAGAAGGGGCTTTTGAGGTCAATTGGTTCCAATGAATTTTACTTAGAGGTGTCAGACTTAAGGGATTTATTTTATTTATTTATTTTTGCAAAGCATTGTAACCTTAATCTCGGTTCTGTCTGGCCAAAGACGTTTGTTGTTAGCATGGTAGATAAAACCTAAATAGATTTGCACAAAAAAGATGTTTAATTTAGACATAGTTTTCAAAAGTCTTAAGATTTTCCTTTTTTTTTCATTTTTTTAGTGATTTACTTTAAGCCATTTGTTTCATTTTCCCTAGATTTGGGTCCAGATGGAAATAATTTGCAAGACCTGTTGTGTTTTCCTTTTGTATGCTGTAAAAATAAAGAAGCGTTTGATCAACGCTTTAATATAAACACACAAGTGTCTTTATGGGTTTGTACCATGATGGAAAGGCAATGACAAAGCAGTTACTGGTATTTTTGCTCAGCTGACCAGGAATCATCACCTGTGTTTTTGAAAAACATGTTTGACTTCTTTGTGACTCCTGCCTGAGGGGATGTTTCGGTTTAACTCGGGTACAAAAACTACCCGTTACAATGAGATAGAAGCTTTGTTAACACTCGAAAAAGGTTTATGCAGAGTATCACAAAGGATCTCATGAAAGATTACTGTTAAGTTGTGAAAGTGAGACTAAAGGTTTAAACATCAAAAAAAAAAAAAATGCAGGTTCAGGTATAGGTTTTCAGGGGCAACATTTACTAGAAATTCAAAAGTTTCTGGGAAATGTAGAGGTTTTCAGGTAAGGCATTAACGCACATTCAATCAATGTCCAGTGGCCTCACTAAAGCATTTGAGAAAGGGTTTCTTAAGATAGACTTTTCCACTTGCTTTTCTCAATCATAAGGAAAACAAAATCAACAAACGAAGTTGCTTCTTTTAACCATGGGACAATCAAGGCAAAAATGTTGTAGACCCTCTTTTTTAATTGATTTACTTGCTGTCTCTCAAGGTTATGTCTTGGTGTTAATTTGGTTCAAGCCAAACATACTTTCTTTTGTACTGACTGGTGAAAACCAAGATCTAATACCAGTCCTATACATATTTAACTATGCTCTTGTGGTTGTTTAGGAACTCAAAGATTCATAAATTCTGGAAAGATAATTATCTTCAGTTAATTTCCGTCCCTGAAAACCTTGCCATCAACTGTTAGCTCTACTTGAGGAATTGCATTTTACATTAGTTTAGGTAACCTTTGTCTGATATTAAAACATACTTGATGATTTGAAAAATTAAGGTCTGACAAAAAAAAATAATGGTAGACGACTATAAGTGGGAAAATGCTTTTTTCACAACACTATGACTTACCCAATTATTTGACCAAAGCATGTTTAAATATATCAATATATAATTTGACATCTGAAAACCTTAAACCTAAAATGAGACTTTCATTTCAATTAACCAGATATTTGGCGTTCTTCACATCTGGTTTAAAAGCTGAAGAAATTAATAGTTTCTTTGTTCTGTTTGTTTTTACATTATACTAACATTGTTGTTTCTTTTGAACCACAGCTAAAACCGTTCAGTTAGAGGATTTCAAACATGGCTACTGTCTGTAAAGCCTCAAATCTTTTTAACAATTTACTCCTAGTTATCTTATCTTACATTAATTGGGAAGCATTTAATGATTTTCTTCTGAAATTGTTGCTATTGAAACGCTTTTTGTTATACAGTTATACATTTGGACCATAAGACTGCAGTTCATGCTTTCCTTATTATTTAGCATATGACACCTAATTGCTTGTATAATGACAAAGGTATCTTTGAAAATTATCTTAGCCAAAGGTTCACATATCTGGGTGCCACATACATTCAGTCTGTGTCGTCATTCATGCATTAATCATTTCTATTTCTTCTCTGTTAAGATATTATTTGTGTGGATACATCAGTCTCTAGAACATGCAGTCAGATAAACAAATATATATGAACACTTACATACACACATATTATATGTAATCTAACCCAGGCTGTGATATAAAGTGTTAGACAAGCCAAAAAGGTTCATTTATGCATTGTCTGTGTCTATGTGACTGAACTTAAGCTTTCTCGTATGAATGATGTCTTATTTTTAATACTTATACCTGTTTTGTAAATACAGAAAAAAACTTTAGCACCTGTTTTTGTTAAAATAATATAACCTGTGGTTTTTAAGTTTGTAAAAGTCAGTAACAATGCAACAGTTAACTGAGAAATCCAAAGGCTGATGAAGCTTTTGTCCTAACCCAGGTTTCTGCAGAACAGCCTAAATATACTGATCCAACGCATTCATAGCTAGGTTAAGAATGCTGCTATAATGTTCTACCAATGCATCAGCTGACACTAGCTTAACATTATTTGTTTCTATAGATATACCTCCTGATACGGACAACTAGTCTACAATAAGCCACCTTCTTGCTCCTGCTAAGCATGTTTTCATGCAGTTTGCTGAAGACTCGATCTAACGTTAGCATTTTAACTCTCTGTTTTGACATGACTCAGTGATAAGTTTGTTTGTAGCATTTTACATTGATGTTTCAGTTAACTGTGTATGGTTAAAAGTAGTTCTCCTGCTTTATAAATTCAGCTCTGTGCCTTTAACTTCATAAACTTCAATGATTAAGGTTTCAGCTGCTCTCTATGAAGCTCTTTACCATAGGGCCGGCTTGTTGTGCAAAAACACATGAAGTCAAATCATACAAACAGGCAGGGAGCTGCAGCAGCTAATACATTCTCTCACTGTTAATATCATAGGTGAAGAATCTTTTTAGGGAAGGCTCAAAGCTGCAAACAAGCTGCACACAAGAAATATAGGGTGAGATTTTTCAGGCTTGGGTGTGCAAAATGTGGCCACATGACCTCCTAAGAGTGCTTTAAACATAAATTCACAGCCAGTATAAAAACAACTAAAGTTTATTGGAGATAGGTTAAATCGGGGACTCACCCACAAAGAGTTTGAGTTTTCCAAATTTCTAAATCAATAAGACTTGAAACAATTTAGTAGACCTGCCTTCATGTTCAGTCTTTTACTTTTATTTTAGCTAATTCAATTTTGCCTCCGCATTTATTAACCTTTTATCAGTCAGTTGTTTTGTCCTACCTTTTCACTGAAGTTGCATAAAAGGAGTCCTCTGAACTGGTACTTTCTGATAGCTCAGCGAAAATCTCTAAAATTTAGGTAGAACTCCAAGGACACGTCAGAAGGGGATTTGCAGAACTTTGTCATGGAAGCCTTCAGCACCTAGTATAGTGAGTACCTAAAGATGATCGACACTGAGTGACTGTTTATTCTTTGAACCAGTCCCCCTAAGATACTTCATCAACTGCTGGACAGATGAACAAACATTTTTTATAACCCTAAAATGAGCTCACCTTGGAGTTACACTGTCTTAGAGGGAAGTTTTTAGGGTTAAAGTTCAGGAGCTCACAGCGGTTTTACGGCCTGAGGCCCAAAGTGAGTAAGGCGGCACACACATCCGAAGCACGTCACAGGCACCCTTTAAAAAACTGAAAAAGTCGTCTGATTAACAGATGCAGTTTAACATCTGGGTTGCCAGCTGCTTTCAATGCAGCTTGGTAGCTCATATCTCTGTTAGTCACACATGCAGAAAAAAGAATTCTGGCTCACCAGGCAGCGTATTTACAGCATGTCATTTAACTTTTAGCAAGCAGGATGTTTCATAGATTCAAACACTTCCTGTTGCTGTGTTTACTGAGGATGTCTCCTCATGCATTATGTGAGTGGATGCCATTTGAGATGAGTGCACTGTTCTTCCCGGCACACTTGCTTTTTCTTTTTGCCATCTCAGGAGATGTGAGAAGAGCTGAAAACAAAAGAAGATCCTATGCTCTTTCAGAAGCAGAGGACAGAGAACGGATGGGATGCTGTGTACCAGTTAGCTTAATCTGTTTACATTGTACTTTTAATTTTTAAATTTTAAACAGATTTTAAATATTTTATTAGGGTTAGGGTTAGGGATTCTCTGAAGAGAATCAGCACTTGTTTATGCATAAGTTTTCCCAAACTGTATCAGCTGTGAGCAAGTATTACTTCAGATATTAATGTGTCAGATCGGTTTGGTAATAATAAAACTATCAAAATTATTTATATCTATCTATTGCAAGACTGTCCTTTTTCAGACAACTGAATGTTTGGGTAAATTCTTAGTAGACTCTTTGGTGTTGTCTGTTCAATTTGCTCTGGCTCTATGGGTGTAGATGAGTGGTTCAGGACCACGGACAGAGGCTCTGACGAAGCGTACTCTGGTATTGGATGTTCTGCTGCTGCAGCCCCTCCTTCCTTCTTATTTTCATCTCCAATGTTCAAAATAGCATTTGCTGAATATTTTATACAAATCTGATATTGCTTGCATAAGAAATGATCTTAAAGACAATCTTAAAATCTTTCTCATAGCACAGTTCTTTGTAGATTTCAAAAAGGTTTAAATAAGGATGCATGTGATCAACCAAACAGCCAAACAAAGCCCAATGTTGTGCATTATATTTGTATTTTTTATTATTTGTTGTAAACTGTTATTCAGAACAAAACCTTTTGTGCCTTCCTCTAGACATTTTGTTTCTCCCAGAGTTGTGCCTCTTTCTCTGAAGATCCTGTTGTCATAACAGAAACACAACAGCTTTTGATTATTTCTTGCTTATTTCCATTCACTCACATGACAAATCGCTGGATGATCATGTTTTCTTTAGCTTCATCGCTTGCAACCACGTGGCACCCACTTCCCAGCTGTTAGGGAAGTGAAAACACTTTTAAATGTTAATCAGGGATTTCTCAATAGTTCCTGCATGAACTCAACTTTGCTGACTTTGCAGTTTAAATGTGCAACTGCAGGAAACAGTGGGTATCGTTGGATAATAAACAGGCTATGTCTAATATGCTTTCAGAAATGTTGAATGAAGTTTATCACCATAGCTGGTCATCAACTATTTCATTGTAACATCAAGCTTTTCTTGTTTATTATACACTCCAGACAGACTGTGAGTCTAACAGCTCCGCAGAGATCTGGACATCTGGAAATTTGACTAAAGATTATTCTCCAGTATAAACACAGAAATACTGAGCGACCTAGAGTTGAAAATCCTACATTAATATTGTTTACACAAATCTATGTAGATTTGTACACTCTATTTTGATGTGACAGAGTTTGCTGGTGTGTAGTATTGCATTGGATCAGTTTAAAAAGATCATCTACTCGGCACAGCAGTGGCACAAGAGAAAAGCGTGCAACCCATATACAGAGGCAATAGTATTCGATGCAGCCATCGTAGGTTCCGGCCCCATTGACCTTTGCTGCATGTCTTCCTCTCTCTCTCTCCACTCCATTTCCTCTCAATCAACTTGCAAAATAAAGGCCACTCGGGCCACAAACTAAAATAAAAAATGCATCATTTACAATGCTTATCAAAAGTATTCATGTGCCTGTTTTTTTTATTTTTATTTGTCACATTACAGCCCAAAATTGCAATGCATATTTTATTGGACAGACAAATAGAAAGAAGAAATAAGACACTTGGTTTTGAAATATTTCACAAAGAAAGATCTGAAAGGTGTGCCATTCATATTCAGTCTCCTTTTCTCTAAAACCCATAAATAAAATCTAGTACAACCAATTGCCTAGGTGAGAAATCACCTAATTATTAAATGGAGTGCACCTGCTTGTAACTTAATCTCAGTATAAATACAACTCTTCTGTGATGGCTCAGGGGCTTATTAGAGAACATAAGTGAACAAAAAGCATTATGAAGGCCAAGGAAAACAGCAGACGGGTCAAAGAGAAAGTATCACAAGTCTTGAACATTTCACGGAGCTCTGTTCAATCCATCATCTGAACCTTGAAAGAAGATGGCACAGTTGTAAACCTACCAAGATATGGCTGTCTATCTAAATTCGCAGGCTGGGTGAGGGTAAATTAATTAGACGACAACACTAGAGGCCCATGGTAACTATGGAGGAGCTGCAGATATCCTCATCTCAGGTGGGAGAATCTGTCAACAGGACAACAAGCAGTATCTCGGAGAAGGCCATTGTTTAAATAAGCCAGATTATAGTTTACTACAAGCCTTTAGGAGACACAGCAAACATGTAAAGGAAGGTAATCTGGCCAGATGAAACCAAAATAGAACTTTCTGACCTAAATGCATAATGCTATGTGTGAGGAAAACTAGCACTGCACATCATGTGTCATGGACTGGTTAAGAGTCCAGCAGACTTGCAGCTGTAACTGCAGTAAATCATGGTTCTTCAGTGAATTGACTCATTGGTACGCTGCATTTTTCAGATTTTTTTTAATTTTTTTTAATGAAAACCATAAATGATTTTCTTCTATTTCACAACTGTACATTAATTTGTATTGGTCCGTCACTTAAAATTCCAATAAAATGCTTGGTTGTGGTTGTTAGTGGTTCTAACATGATGTGAAAGTGTCAGCAAAGACAAAATTCTAATTACAATTTTAAATAATTTCCCCCTAATCTTATTTGTACCAAACAAGTTTATCTAATTAATTCTGTTTTTCTTCTTGACCAGACCTTAAGCCCACCAAGATATACAAAACATGTATAATAGCAGAACTCCATTTAAGGAATCACATTTGATGCTGAACAATACATTCTGCACCCCTGCAACAATTCAATTCAGTTTATTTCAATTCAATTCAGTTTATTTATATAGCGCCAATTCACAACACATGTCGTCTCAAGGCACTTCACAAAAGGCAGGTACATACATTCCAATTAATCTTAATCACTGAACAGTGCAGCCAGATTCTGTTATTTATTCAAATTGGATAAAAGTTTTTCATCTAAGGAAAAAAAAAACCCAGCAGATTGCATCCAGTCAGTGACTTGCAGCATTCACTCCTCCCGGAGAAACATGTAGAACCAGTGGACAGTCACTGGCGTTGACTTTGCAGCAATCCCTCATACTGAGCATGCATGTAGCAACAGTGGAGAGGAAAAACCCCCTTTTAAAAAGGGAAAAACCTCCAGCAGAACCAGGCTCAGTGTGAGCGGGCCATCTGCCACGAACCGACTGGGGGGGTTAGAGAGAACAGAGCAGAGACACAAAAAGAACAAAGAAGCACTGATCAGGAGTACTTTCTAGGGAAGGAAAAGGTAAAGTTAATGGATGTAGCTCCTTTAGTCGTTTACCTAAAAGAAGGAACTGATAAACTCTGAGCCAGTTTTCAAGTTTAGAGTCTGAGAGAGGCACAGGAGTTAGTCACAGTAGAAGCTCCAGTCAGTAGCTATGCCCAGGAGAGAGAAAGGGTTAAAAACACTGAAAGACAGGGCCAGTGGATCATCGGTAGAGGGTGAGCATTAAGTTGTTGCCTGCAGAAGCTTGGGGGTTTCCCCCTCTCCAGAAAGGTGTTACAGGTAGACACAGAGTCAGGCCAGGTGTAGCTTCTAGGAAGAGAAAAGAGAGAGAACAAAGTTAAAAGCTGAAAGAACAGCAAATAATACAAAACTGAAGAGTAGTGTGAGAAAGTAGCGAAGAGGGTGAAAGTGGTCATTATGTCCTCCAGCAGCCTAAGCCTATAGCAGCATAACTACAGAGATAGCTCAGGATAACCTAAGCCACTCTAACTATAGGCTTTATCAAAAAGGAAAGTTTTAAACCTAGCCTTAAAAGTAGACAGTTTGTCCATCTAGAGCCCACTGATGGCCACAATCTGAAACAACAATCTGAAACCCCTTCAAACCATTTCATCCAGTTTAGACCTTTTCACTTTCTTCATCCGTCTACGTCTGGCTTCCTTCACAGTGGAGCCTGCTGTTCATTGCCAAGCTTTCAGTGCTAGCACGACCGGCTGTTCATTACATTCACAAATCTCCACTCAATAACAAGCTATGCTCTGCATGAATGGCAGCGGAGTCGCAGACATGGGCAAAATATCAGTGAAAGACTTTATTACTTGTTGTCAGTGGAGTGTGTGTTTTTCTCTGTCTGCAGGTCCCTGCTAGTCTAGTGCAAAGGTATTGGCTGAGGTGCGTAAGAGAGGGGGGGCAGCCTAGCTTAACCTATGACCCCACTCTTCCCCCTGTATGACCCTGCCCCTTGCCCCCTCCTGAACCCCTTTAGCCCTTCTGCCCCCTCGGTTTCTGGCAGAGATGGATGAGAGGGAGTCCGACGAGAGATCACACGCATTCTACACCCCTCCTCAGCGAAAACAAAGCGTGTGGCATTTAAAGGAAGAGCGAACCTTTAATCTGACAGACTGACAGGCCGCGGCGGCCTCAGACAGACCTTGGGAACAGCTGAAGAACACACACAGAGGGGAAAGACCGGGTGGGGGGTAGGCAACCCCTGATAGAGACATTCCCCTGCATTTCTCCTGTTGTCCAAGCAAGCAGTAAATATTTGTCAACAGCCCACAACATGTCTTTACCTTTCCCTGTTGTTTCTTCTGAACGAGCCACATATCAGGGATGCCTGTCTGAGCAGTGAGACATGTAGTGTCTTAGACAGACACAGGAGCCCCCTCGATATGCCAGTGTTTGGTTTCCCCAAAAGAACCTCGGTTAGCTTGTTTGCCTTCAAGTAAAGAATAAAACATGGCCTTTCACTTTTACAACACAAAATTGTGGGAATAATGGAACAGAGGCGGAGAAGGATGTGGAGTGGTGACCCGCCTGTCAGGACGTCTAAACAAAGAGGGAGTGGAGGGTCAATCAGGCAGACCTGATAAGCCTGGTCCAGGCCTGTGCTGGCCGCTGTTTATTCTGTAGACATACCACTGATCCACAGTCACTTCCTTCCAAGTGGGTCGAGGGCACGGAAAGGGATGAATGAGAAAAACATGTGAAGATATGGTGATATGTCCAGGTAGCCCTGCTAAAACGGCAAAAAAATGTAAAAGAAAAGCATCCAGATGGTGAGTGAGTAAGATAGTAGTCAACGATACTGATGAAATGCAGTATAATTTTTTTATTTCATATTTAAGGGGTGTTTGGATTGTGGACTGAGAACGAATTCAAACACGTGCTACTTTTCTTTATATTAGATGTTACCTATAAATAACTAGTGAATGGTTGTTTTTTTTTTTGGAGCTTTACAAAAAATATTAAATTTTTCACAATAAATTTGGCTTATTGTGATGAAACTCCTGAAATTTTATACACAACCAGGTAGCAGGCTTTTTTAGATTAAATGTATTTTTTACTTTGCAAGACCTGGAATTCTGAAAATTAAAAACAACAACAAAAAGAGTTTGGGGAAAAAATTTTAGGAAATCTAGGAAAAAGGCAATTTTATAAGGTCCTAGTCCTTAGGCAGTTCAATGAAGGCAGACAATGTTAATTTTCACACTAGGATACAGTTTGTTGAAGCATGACAAGTGTTTAAATTATATAAATTCAAGTTGAAAAGAGTGCTTATTTTGCTTTGCCGGCTTAGTTTAATTTCTTTTGGTTCTAGATCATAAACAAACTCACCACAAGGGATTTGCTCATCATTGGTAGTTCAGCCTCTTTGACATTATTTAAAAATTCAATCTTGAACAGAAAATTGGAGATGTCTATTTCCTGTATAAATAATCTTCTGTGTAAATAACCACTAAATGTTAACATGACAGTTTACAGGTTCATAAAATAACACTTACAAAATATGCTATGATGTTTTTGAGTTTGTAGCTGTTTTAAGACCTTTGAAGTTTGCTTTGGTCTTGGATTCTTTTGGACAGGCCTTTACCTGGAGCAGCTGGAACCTTCTAATTTATACGTATACTAAATGTAGATGCCAAGTGAGTTTTAGAGTTAAACACTAAAGGTAGTACAATATCCAACTTAACCTTTCAACTAATTCTAATTCTAAAAATCCTGAACCATCTGTTTAGGCGTCTTCCTATGTTTGGTTTTGTAAATCTTAAATGTTGCTACTGAATGTAAGAAGGAGAGGCAAATAAAAGCAGTAAAAATGAACAGCTGAACCTTGATTTCACAATTGGGACCTGGAAAAGTGATGTAATTCAGAGAGAATGGTTGCGGTTTCCTTTACTGTGAGAGGTTTACTGGCCCCAGGTTAGCCGTCTAGAGGGTCCACACATCTATTTGCAGAGAGCGGGAAACACAGTGCTGTAAAACCAAAAGAGCTAATGTTCAGAGCACCTCATAAATTAGGGCCTAATAGCAGCAAAATAATGCCCCGAAACATCCATAATAAAGAAAGATGTGTAAACATCCTGTATGTTGCACTGAGTTAGAACCTGTCAGTCTCTGGATTCTTATCATCTCTGCAGATAATTATTTTAAGGGGTCTCCTGAGAAGACTGCGTGGCCTTTCTTCTCTTTTTATTCTTTCGTGGTTTCGATTTTGACCCCACCAATGGGGTCTCTATGTTCTGTTTAAACATTCGCCACCTCGGACATAAGCCAGCTGAGATTTATCAACACAAGACATCTCACTTAGAAGGTATTTCCTCATATACTTTTTCCACTCTCATCGTTGGTGGTGGGGTTTTGGGGGGTGAGGCTCCTCTCATCCCTGATAACATATTATCTATTGGCTTAAGAAGTTGACAGGAAACAAATTCCTTGGAAAGACAAAAGCCTGGAATGTGCTACAAGGAGGTCGTCTCCCACACTCCACTTCACCCCTCCTTTCTGCTCGCCCCTCATCCCCCTCCATCTCAAGGATGTTTTTGTTAGGTAATTGATGCAAAGGTGCCATTGATAAGAAAGAATGAAACATCAAACCAACCTCACAGAGGAGCAGACAGGTTGGGAAGAGTGGTGGAGGGCAGGGGGAGTTTGAATCAGTCACCTCAAAAGGGAGGATTAATCAGTCTTTCTTCTCCATTTCTGTTCTCACGTTTTCTGTTTTTCTTCCCCCTCACCCCTCCTTCATCTGTGTTTTTCTTTTTTTATTTTTTATCATATATATATGTGTGTGTGTGTGTGTGTGTGTGTGTGTGTGTGTGTGTGTGTGTGTGTGTGTGTGTGTGTGTGTGTGTGTGTGTGTGTTTACCATTAACAACTCTTAAAATTTTGGGAAATGAGCAAAAAATGCAAGTGTTGTAGATGGTCTGTTTCCCCACCACTAATTAGACTGTGTGACAGCACAGATCTGACATCTTTAATTCATCACATTAATCATCCTCTAATGGTTAAGATTTGTGTGAGACTCGGACTGCTGAAGGTGTGGTGAAGATTAGGAAAGTGAAAACAGTTTGGTAGACGGTTAAGGTTTATGGTTGTGGTTTGTTTTTAGAAAGCCCGCGGTCATAATTGAATAAGAGAAAAAGTCACCACAACAGCATTTTTGTGTTTACCTTCTGTCTTTTTCAGTTCTGCAAGGTCGTGTCAGGATCTCACATGGATCTCACATGTTTTTTGTGCAGTTTCTCAAAGTTAATTAAGCCTCTCCTTTCAGTGCTTCGCAAAATGCTTCATACTTTTTTACATTTTGTAACTTTAATTCATTCTTTTAAAATTGTATGTGACTTACACAAAGAAAAAACTGTTTTTTGTGAATAAAATTCTCAAAACTTTGGTGTCGATTGGTATTTGCCCCCCTTTACTCTAAAACCCTGAAATAAATAAAATAAAATCCAGTGCAAAACCAGATCTGAGATCCACAGCTCATGTGGGAGGATCTGTCAACAAGACAACTAGTAATCATGTCAAAGAGGGAATTCCCCCTGAACACAACATTCCTACAGGGAAACATGGTGGTGGTAGAATCATGCTGTGGGGATGCATGTCTGTAGCAAGGGCAGGGATTTGGATGGAGTTAAATGCAGGGCAGTTCTGGTTAAAAAAAAACACCTGTTACAGAAGAATGTAGAAGACTTGATACTTGAGGCAGAAGCGCAGCTTTCAGTGGGAGAAAAACCCTTAACTTGCAGGCAAGGCTGCAGCATATTAATGTCTTAGAGTGGCTCAGTCAAAGTCCAGACCTAAACTTTACTGAAAATCTGTAGCAAAACTTGAAAATGACTTTTCACAGATACTTTGTGTTACTAAATACAAATGTCAGCAACAAATTCCTGATATTTTTTTGTAAAGAAATAAAAAAATATATATTGAAAATATTATTAAATGTAATATTGAAAATATAATTTTCTTTTCACCAATATGAAATGTTTTGTGTTGGTCTGTCACATAAAATCACAATAAAACACATTGAAGTTTGCATTTGTTGTTACATGACAAAATATAAACGAAATATGTAGCAAGGCACTAAATATTACATTATATTCCACCTTGTCTGTACCCAGCAAATGGTGGACAGACTTTGGCTTCTTTGCAGTAGACTGATGTCATGGGTTGAATTCCTGTCCAGAAGTAGGCCAGGGCCCTGTATGATAGCAGATTGCTGACTAATCATAGGGAACAAGCTGGGGAGGAGACAATGCTCCAGCTCAAAGGAGCTTTGTACTGACAGCAACTCTGTGAGTGAATCAATGCTGCCAGGGGCCTCAGTCATGGTGTTTCCAGTCCAGAAAGTTTGTTGCTGCTTGACGCAACCTATAAATGGCTTTATTAACATCTTTTTCAGATAAAAGAATGTGATTGTGTGTGCTTCTGCTGCACCTGTCTCATGTCTTGTATCTGAAAATCCTTTACTGTGCAAAGAAGGAGCCCAGTGTAGCCCGTTTCTGTTTATTGTTCCACTGCCGAGCAGATCTCTCACTGTGGCCTCTTAGAACGTGGAGATGCCTTTCCATTGTGAGAGGGGGTAGAGGAGAAAAATACAACAACAAAAGGAAGGGGGCAGGGGACTGTCTGCTTGTGTGGTTCTGCTGTGCGAGTGCATACAAGTGTATGTGTGTGTTGGAAACGTGTTGTGTAAGGGTGAAGTTGCCCAGAGGGGGGTTTGGGCTTGCCTGCTCCTAGGGCTGGGCATGTTCCTCGAATGCTGACCCTGGAATTCCACACCCGAGGTCAAGATTTGTATTTTCAATCTCACTTTAAGCCATTCCCCAAAACACACACACTCTCACATCCTTGATATTCTGCTGACCAGGGGAGTGAAATGCCTTTGTAAGTGAAGTATCCACTCATA
Source organism: Crenichthys baileyi (assembly GCA_036173005.1). Taxonomy (NCBI): domain Eukaryota; kingdom Metazoa; phylum Chordata; class Actinopteri; order Cyprinodontiformes; family Goodeidae; genus Crenichthys; species Crenichthys baileyi. The sequence continues at coordinate 59,494 of JAHHUM010000292.1, read as the reverse complement.
TGCTAAGGTGGGTCAAAAGGAATTTGCTGGAATTTGCTTCCAGCAGCATGTTTTTCACTAATCAAATTCACCAATACAGGACTATCAGATAAAGAAGTTACAAGTTCTGTCTTGCAAATTGTGGTTCCAAGGTTCATTTTGGGTGACAGAATATGTGGTCTTTTAATTAATTGATAAGAGGTGTAATTTGCTGCCTTAACTTTAATAACTGTCAATTTGGGGGAATTAAGGGAAACCAATTAAGTCTTCAACCATTGATCACTCATGCTGGATTTCAGATGCTCCATAGTTTTAACTCTAAATTATCTTATTTTCTCTATCCAATTTGCACATGATTTGTTAGTTGGAGAAAGTTTTGGACTGTAATTAAAAAGCCTCAACATTCTCGGAAAGTTTGGTTCATTAGATCAAAGAACAATTTTCCAATTGTGGGCCGTCCTAAGTGTGTTCTGTCCCAAAAAAAAAGCAGCAGCAGTCCTAATGGACATGTGTTTATTTATTTATAAAATGTCCTGATTAGCCCACATTATATAAGGCTATCACTACAAAATTAGGTTTGAGTTCAATGCAAAACTGCTTCATGAGTGTTTCATGATCATGATCCCCACTCTATTCTTACTTTTAAATGATTTTTTTTTTTGCAAAATATACCTTAATAAAATTATATAGGATTTGTTTATGAGAGTTACACATATTCTTTTTCATTATTGATAAAGCAAATATAAGTTATTATTAAATTTGTTATTTCAATGTAATTGAACTTCATATAATGTCATTGAATTGTTTTATTTCATTTATTTTATTTTAATTAAAAAATTAGCAACACCAATTCTAATTTAATTTTTTTCGGGGCGGGGGGGGCAAAACTATATAGATGTTACTTTGAAGATTTAGCCTCTTTTCAGTCTGCTTGCAGTGTTTAATCTTTGAAAGTACAAAATTTTACGTTCTTCCCCGGAGCTTCAGGTAGTTTTTGTATCCACCTGCTCAGAAATACGCAACTCATAAGCGATGTCTCCTTGCTGTAGCTCACACCCACAGTTAAGTCATGTCAATGCACATCTTCAGTGCATGTCATGTGAATTTGTAGCAAGACAAAAAGCTCGAGTAAAAAGTCAACTAGGGGGCGATCAGCTGCTCTTCTGTCTGTGCTCAGAAGCTTTTTAGGGAACTACTGTAGAAGTGAAACTCTCAGTAAAATGTGTTGGAGGTCAGCCCAGCTTTATGAGCTACACTGGGAAATAAACAGCCTTCCATGGAAAATTACTATAACAGCTTTAATATGATGGCATCTATAAAAGGACCATGCATTTTGATTGGATGTTGTAAAAAGTGTTTATTGTCTTGTCACACAGTATATTTGTTTTTATATAATTTACAGTGAGCCTAAAAATATTCTCCATAAATATTGACTGTGTCCTGTGGTTATGACCAAACTTGCAAGTCACTGTGTTTTATCTGGAACATTTCAGCTTTCCAGAAGTACTAGTGCTTACGTAGATACAGTCCAAAGAGTAATTTAAGTAAACAGACCAGTAAAGAACATATATACAGGGGTTGGACAATGAATCTGAAACACCTGTCATTTTAGTGCGGGAGGTTTCATGCCTAAATTGGACCAGCCTGGTAGCCAGTCTTCATTAATTGCACATTGCACCAGTAAGAGCAGAGTGTGAAGGTTCAATTAGCAGGGTAAGAGCACATTTTTGCTCAAAATATTGAAATGCACACAACATTATGGGTGACATACCAGAGGTCAAAAGAGGACAAATTGTTGGTGCACGTCTTCCTGGCGCATCTGTGACCAAGACAGCAAGTCTTTGTGATGTATCAAGAGCCACGGTATCCAGGGTAATGTCAGCATACCACCAAGAAGGACGAACCACATCCAACAGGATTAACTGTGGATGCAAGAGGAAGCTGTCTGAAAGGGATGTTCGGGTGCTAACCTGGATTGTATCCAAAAAACATAAAACCACAGCTGCCCAAATCACAGCAGAATTAAATGTGCACCTCAACTCTCCTGTTTCCACCAGAACTGTCCGTCGGGAGCTCCACAGGGTCAATATACACGGCCGGGCTGCTATAGCCAAACCTTTGGTCACTCATGCCAATGCCAAACGTCGGTTTCAATGGTGCAAGGAGCGCAAATCTCCGGCTGTGGACAATGTGAAACATGTATTGTTCTCTGATGAGTCCACCTTTACTGTTTTCCCCACATCCAGGAGAGTTACGGTGTGGAGAAGCCTCAAAGAAGCGTACCACCCAGACTGTTGGATGCCCAGAGTGAAGCATGGGGGTGGATCAGTGATGGTTTGGGCTGCCATATCATGGCATTCCCTTGGCCCAATACTTGTGCTAGATGGGCGCGTCACTGCCAAGGACTACCGAATCATTCTTGAGGACCATGTGCATCCAATGGTTCAAACATTGTATCCTGAAGGCGGTGCCATGTATCAGGATGACAATGCACCAATACACACAGCAAGACTGGTGAAAGATTGGTTTGATGAACATGAAAGTGAAGTTGAACATCTCCCATGGCCTGCACAGTCACCAGATCTAAATATTATTGAGCCACTTTGGGGTGTTTTGGAGGAGCGAGTCAGGAAACGTTTTCCTCCACAAGTATCACGTAGTGACCTGGCCACTATCCTGAAAGAAGAATGGCTTAAAATCCCTCTGACCACTGTGCAGGACTTGTATATGTCATTCCCAAGATGAATTGACGCTGTATTGGGCGTAAAAGGAGGCCCTACACCATACTAATAAATTATTGTGGTCTAAAACCAGGTGTTTCAGTTTCATTGTCCAACCCCTGTAGGTTTGAAGTAAAATTACACGCAGTGACTCCCAAAATTACTGGCACTCTTTTAAAAAAATTTTAATATCTTTAATGAATCATCTTTTATTTCAGTAGCATAGTCTGGTGGTATTTTCTAATCTTAAAAGGTTAGAAAATAAAACCTTTAATTTTAGAAAGGGGTTCTTTACCCATGTAGCTGCATAATTTCTCTCAATCATACAGAGTCTAATCATATATTGAATTAGGGACCTCATGTGCCACATGAATGCACTTGGACCATGTTAGCTATCGCTCTCCTCTTCCAGAGCCTGGGGCCCTCTTCTCTTTAGCTCCCCTCAAAAATGTTCTATAGAATTTGGGCCTGGGGACTGACCAGTATCATACTGGAAAGACGCAACGGTGACCAATTTTCTGTTTTCTGGCAGATGGTCCCGAGTTTTGATGCGATGAGCTCCAACAAGGTTTCAGGTCCACAACATCATAGATCCTTACTCCCACATTACTGTAAGCAAGAGGTACTTTCAACATATTTCCATTTTTTTATATATTTTTTATTTTTTATGTTTAGCAAACTCTAAACATTTGTAATGTTTAGACAGAAAATGTTTCTTCCTGACATACAGTGTAGCTGGTGGGGGCAGGTGTAAAGCATCTTATGGTAGCAATGAAGACATTTTGACCCCACCCATCGCTTTAGTTCTTCATGGCCTAATTCATGCCTCGTAGTCCACTCTACTCTCTGCTCAACTGTGCAGCTTGTCTGACGGAAGTTTCATTATTGGTACCTAGGGTTGGGCATTGTTTTCGAAGCCGGAGGAAGAGGCAGTGGAGAAAGAGGCAGTGGAGGAAGGCTGGCACAGCATGTCAAAAACGGTGCACACTGTTACTTCTACACCATTAATCTCGAGGTGTTTAATCATGCTGGTTGTGCACCCTCCATTGCATGATATAATCTTATTAAAAGTGTTGCTCTGAAACGACTCATCATTTCTTTTATTAAAGTAAAGCCGAGCACCAATAAGGACAATAATATTCAGCAACAAACACAGAGCAGACAAAAAAACAATGCTTGTTTTAAAGAAATACAGGGAGGAGAGCTCAGCTGTTTCTCCAGTGTGGATAAATGATTTCTTAAAGACAACAAATTTCAAGTTTCTGGAGATTTTCCTGATGCAGATGCAGAATCATAAACAACACTCAGATTGTACCAGATAACAGATTTATTTACTTTGAAGAAATGACAAACTGTGCAACTTGGATACCCTTCTGTCAATGTGATTCTGCAGCATCTGGAGGAAGAAAGAAGTGGATGGAGCAGAAAAAAGAACGATGATGAGCAGTTGAATAAAGAGGCTTATTGTGCTGAAGTTGGTAGCTAAGACTTAGGGAAGCCAGTGATGCTGGTGGCAGCTTGAGAAAGGGAGTTTTACAGCGGGAACTCGTGTTCCAAGGGGGACTCTGATGTGAGCACAGTAAATAGAGGTTTGAGATTTAGGCAGAGATTGAGGCCAGGCACGGTGAAGACTGCTGGGAACGGAGGAGCTGCAGTGGATTACCGTGGATGGATTTCCAGAAGAGATCTGTCAAGGAGAGGTTTGCAGAAGTGATCGGTAATTGGCGTGGAGACCAACAAGAAGGATTCAACCTGGGAGGCATAGAGATGAGCTCGAGGAAGACAAGAAGATTAAAATAAACACTGCTTGGTAGCAATACAATCAGAAGAGTGACCAGGAGAAAGTCATTTACGAAAACTAGGGTTTGACTCTACCAAGTAGGTTGATTATCAGGCGAAGTCAGATCATCCAGCAGCTCCTTAAATCCCCAATAGCCAGATGAAGGAATTGCAAACAGGTGTCCAGTCTGCAGCCAGCAGCCACTCCCTCTAGCAGAGATCCTCTGTTTAGGAAAGATCTCATACAAACACAGAAACTCACACTCACAACCCAGGATTATGACAAGAAGGATAAACATTGCATTGCAATTCTGGTCTTTATTCTTTGTTTTCAGTTATTTTCTTCTTCTCCTCCTTTTACAATATGAATTAGCGCATTATTATCCCCTAAGAGGCTGTAGTCGAAAATGTATATTTCTGAGTAGAACGTTGTTCAAATGAACCAAAAAATTAATACAAAAAGGGGCAACAACTATGTATATTCATTAAGAGAAACCAATTAACATTACATGTGAGCTTTAAGACTGTGTGAGGAAGCGAGAGCACCCGGAACATGCAAAAGAAGAACATGCAAACTCCTTTCAAAACAGCGTTGGTCTGGATTCTGACCAAGGACCCTTTTGCTACTAGGTGATGATGCTAACAACTACAGAACCATGCAAACCAGCATTGACTTTATTAAAAAGTATTTTATTTTTTCTCTACTTTTTAAACACACAAAATATGTTTTAACTTTATTTAAGTGTTTTACAGATATTTATGTAAAATGACAATAACTGTGAAGTGTGCTCTTTTTGAAACTTAAATTAAATCACTTCAAAGGTACTATCTGGAGTTACTCACCTCATACAAGAAGAAAGCTGCATTCTAAATATTTACTGAACATTGAGGAAAATGTTCCACGGAAACATGCATGGATCGAATGCTCCTTTCAATCTGAAACAGCAAAGAAATTGGAAAAAATGTCAGCTGATTGAGGAGAGCCATTGTTTGCTTAGTAATCTGCTAAAGTGTCAGCATCTGTCTCATGTGTTGCTGTCAGTGATGTTATGCACACGTTGACAAGCAAACACTGCACTGCGGACACTTTCCATGCCTCCTACTGTTTCCCAGGAATTTGTGTTGGATCACTGAGAACACACTCCAACAGACAGACACACATACACAAACACCCCCCCCCCCCCCCCCCACCACCACCACCACACACACATACACACACACACAGTCTGACATACGTTGTGGCTTAATGAACATAACAGAGCAGCAAGCCATTACACATACCTCATTCATTTCCCTGCACTGTTTTGCTTTGTCACACACGCAAACAGCTGCAGACGCTGCACGTACACACACGTGCATTCTCTTAGGCACGCTTCTTCCAAACAACACATAGTATCGCACATAGTCACTGAATTATACCGCCATGATCGGAATTACACACTGTTCCATTTTTTTGTGTTTGTGACATTGCATTAGCGGGAGCTTTGGCTGTGAGATAACCAAGCACACACTTATTAAAAGGATTTCCAATCTTGCCCCAATATAATTGAAGGTTTAAAAACATGTTGCTCTGGTCTGCAGGATTGAATTTTTACACTTCAGAGACTTTAATTTTGTCTAAGATGTTTATTTCGAGGGAATACATGTTAAAATTCTAGGTGGTAAAAAAAGTCAAATAAAAACACTGAAGAACAACTAAAATCTGTGACGTATTGTTTTTTTTTTGTTCTGTACCTGCAGTGAGTTATTTTTTAGATGTGGACAATAACAGAAAAGTGTGACTGAGTCCTTTAATCTCCCTGTTTTTCTCTTTTTGCCCCCCTCCCCCGTCATCCACTCAACAAAAAACCCCAACATTGTTGACTCAGGGAAGCCAAGCTGAGCGACAAACGCATCATCCCTTATTATCAGACTGCTGGAAAGCCCAGGACAGAGAGACCCTCTGGACTCTCCCTGTGGGACACACAGATGAGCAGTGATCCTGCTGGAATGTGGACCGGGACAGGTGGAGGGGGACATTCAGGGAAGGTAGGGGAAGGCCCTGTAGCATCATCGCCTGTCCTCCGCACTGCACGCTTCCCCTCAAGAACGTCTGCTGGCAAACGTCTGACAACAGCCCTGGATCCGGCGTTGTGTTTTGTTTGGCCGCTGTGTTTATTTTCACAGAAAGAACATCTTTATTGATAAAACTTTGTCTGTTGTCTGGGGCTGTTTTGCTCAATGTTTTTGTTTCCTTTGCCAGTCTGTCGCAAGAACTCTGTCTCTCCTCTGACCTGCGGGAGATGCATAGTAAGAAGGCTTTTTTTTCCATTAGTTTTGAGAAAAATTATACTTGTCCTCAAAGAAACCCTTAGTATAACCAATAAAAGTAGAAAAAAATATATACAAGATGCACAGTGTTATGCAAATATTCATATCCCTTGAACTTTTTCAGATATATCAACCACAAGTGCTTCTGACAAATCTATTTTCCTTAAGGTCAGTCAGAATGGATGGATACTGTCTGTATACAACAGTTTTCTAATATCGCTGTAGATATTTTATTGCATTTAGCTCAGGGGTTTGACTAGGTCATTCTAAGTCAGGAATTTGCTTTAATTTAAACCAGTCCACCCTGAGTCGTGGAAGGTGAACCTTCACCCCAGTCTTAATACTTCTGTAACCTCTGATATAGCTCCATCCAGCTTCCCACCAATTCTGAGCAGCTTGTCTACCCCTGATGAAGAGAAGTATCCCCACAGTATGATGCTGCCACCATGTTCCACCATGGGATTGGAGTTTATAGGGTGATGGCATGTGGTTGATGGCATGAGGACAACTTAAATCGTGGTTTCTTGTGGCTTTATTTTAACAATTGCTCTCTTCTTGCCTTCTTCCTTAAATTCAGATTCATGGAGTGCACAACTAATAATTGTCCTATTGACAGATTCTCCAACCTGAGCTGGGAATCTCCTCAGTTCCTTCAGAGTTACCATTTGGTTCTTGGCCACTTCTCTAACTATTGCCCTCCTTGCCCAGCCTGTCAATTTAGGTCGGCTGTCTTTGTAGGTTTGCAGTTGTGTCATACTCTTAGACTGAACATTGCTCTCTGAGATGTTTAATGCTTCACATATTGTTTTATAACCTAACCCTGCTTTAAACCTTGTCCCTGACCTGTCTATTGCATTTCTTGGTTGTCATGATGGTTTTTGTTCACTAATACTCTATAACACATGTCAGAGGCATTGATAGAAAAGCTTTTGATATACACTTTTTTTTTTTTATCTTGAAAACAACGCATTTTCATTTCACTTCATAATTATGCACTAGTGGTAAAAAAACAGTTTATTACATTAAAAATCCCAATAAAAACCATTTAAATTAGTAATTTTAACATGCCAAAATGTTAAAAAGTTAATGGAGTGTGAATACCTTTGCTCAGGAATGTACACAATGTTACATGTATGAATGTTAATCCTTACTTGTTCAGTATTATTGTCTTGTCTTTTCTTATTGTTTGTGTTGTATTTCACATTTATCACTGCAACGCTGAACAAAGCTGAACGAGCACAAGCTGGAGGAATTTCAGGAAGCAGCTATCTTCTCCCCACCTCTATAACCTCAGTCTTTGTCAACACTGTGACAGTAAAGCCGAGCACCTGTCTGAGCATTTTCATGTGTTAAAAGGGTCCAGAGCAGACGGACAGGTACAGTTTGTTACACACAGAAACTCGCAGCTGGCTGTCAGAAGTGGGAGCTGAGGAGACCTCATTGTTTACAAGAGTGATGGCTCCAGGTGACCAAACCTGTGGGGCCAATAAAGTACAGTTTCGCAACACACTGCCTCACTGTCCCAGAGAAGCGAAACCAGCAGTGCAACCATTTATTTTCAAATTTTCAATAATTTGTTTCAGCACGAGCAGCTTAAATAGAGACAGATTGTTATTTGCAGGGATGACCTGGCAGTAATTGCTACTAGTGGGCACCTGATTCACAGAGCGGCATGTTGTCTGTTTAACCTGGTCTCAGACAGCTAGCTAACTCTCGCTTTAATGATAATAATAAGGTTAACTTGGTGTAGGCTCTCTCCCCTTTGAGCCCACAATTACTGGCCATGGTACACTGTGTGCGCACAGTCTGTCTGGGGAGCAAGCCACTGGATAATTCCTGGTTACCTGTCAAAGAAACTTCTAACAAACATGTTCTACACACAAACACCTGAGTAAAAACTTAGAAAACTCTATAAAAATGAAAACACATGCGCAGACATGCATTCAGGAAATATGCACTTTTACAGCTATATGAATTAGCCGACATGCAGAAGGTGACGAACCAGGATTTGCTTCTGGTTCTCTTGGCCATAAATGCTTGTTTAGGTTGAGGTCACCACAGTTGCATAATCTCCAGGTCATTCAAAACCTCAAGGAGTGTTAGAGCTGCAGCAACAAGAGGAAATAACTGATGATGTTCTGGGTTAATGACGTTAAAAGAAACACATTTGTAAGGTTTTATGGCTTTGTTTTTTTATTTAGAACTAGAAGACAGTCAAGAATTAAGACATCAGAGACCTTTAAGGCTGTGACTTCAACCTACAAATGATTTGGTACATTCAGAAAAAAAAACTCCTTGGGTTTCCTGTGACAGATTGTGACTACAGTACCTTATAAAAGTATCAATATCCCTTGATCTTCCTCCCAAAATATTGCTGCTTTCAACAATGGCTTTCTCCTGGTCACTTTTCCATACAGACCCGATTTCTAGAATGCATGACTAATTATTCCTGCCCACAGATTCTCCTACCTGAGCTGTTGATCTCTGCTGCTCCCCCAGCTCACCTTGCCTGTCCTGTGAATTTTTTTTGTGGCCCCAGTAGACATTTTAATTTTCGCTTTTTTTTTAATGTAAGCAGACAGGGAATGGGGTGGAGAAATGGGGAAGACATGCGACAAATGTCATCAGGCAAGTACTCGAACCTGGGACAAGGAATAAGGCCTCCTTACATGGGTTGCGGAAAGGGGGCTGAATAAAAAGGCATGCCACAATTTTTTTTGTAAAAAATGTTGAAAGCCATGTATCCTCATTCAACTTTACAATTATTCACTATGTCTTGGTCTATTATGTAAAATCCTGAAAAAAAATATTAATGTTTCCAGCAGTTGGAACAAAATATATTTTAAAAAAACCTCAGGGGGTATGGATATTTTGTGCAAGGCACATTAAAACTGAGTACATAATTGGCATGTCAATTCAAAGTGAACCCACAACCCTGAAAATTATCAAGTGGTCACAATAAAACAAATTTTCTCAATTTTAGGTCTGTTTCTTATTTTGTACTTCATAACAATGTAAAAACCCAAATAGGTTTCGCAATCACGTCTAACATTGACAGTGACCCAGCTGAAAATCATGCTGCTTTACTTTGTCAGCAAAATTCAAAACTATGATAATTATAGCCTTTCCAAAACAGCGGTGATAGCAGTGGTCGATTTAGTTTACATTGAATAAAATAAGGTTTCCTGAACACATGTTCTGACACAAGCTGCACATATATTCCCAATCTAAAGCACTCATCTGACGTGTCACTCTCAGTATCAAATATTTAAAACGGGCTGTGTACTCATTACCCCTACGAGATCTATAAATCCACATTATCTCCCACTTTTATGACTCAGCCACATCTTCCCATTTAGCATTATGTGGCTGAACATTAATCAAGCCCATCCATGCTGCACACTTGCCCCATTTATCTCAGATGATCTCTTTTGCCATAATGAGCAGTGATTTTTGTACCATCCGATAGACTATGGACCCATGACTTGTGAGGTTACAGGCAACATGTTAACTATTAGAATATATGTTCCTTTGACGCTCATTTGTCAGATTAGAACCACGATTTGAAAATAACAACATTTAAACAGGTATTAAATGTAATTTTCATTAAACCCACATATCTGTTCAAAAAACTTGTTTTATTGTGCTGATGCAATATTGCTCTTTTAAATGTCATGTTTTCATTAGATTTAATTGGAAAATCATCATAATTAACAGAAATAAAGGCTAGAAAACATCAGTCTGTATGTAAGTAATCGTCTGGGTCTAGGCACTAGGTAGGTAGATAGACAGACACACAGACATTGTCAGTGCCAATGTGAAAAATAAAACGTGTCAACCAGAGTTAGTTTTTTTCTTGAAGGTAATAAAATGTATTTAATAGCTGTATAGGTTAAGAAGTAGTTTCCGCCCTGGTCTTCATATCTGCTTATCAGCTTTGTTTAAGTGGTGCAATTTAACAACTGATAAAAGCTGTTTAACAGGAGTTGTTTAGTAAAGAGACAAACCGTTTGCAGCAAATTGTCATTTCTGACATCATTTGTCAAAAACAGTTGCCTCTTACATATCCCACCCTTTTTGTGGAGGCTTTGAATTTATTTGGTAACAGTGCAGGTCTGGATCTGAACTGCCCACCTTTTATAATGTCCTCCTCAGAAGTTTAAACCCCACCGGCTGGGATAAAAATCTGTTCCTCCAACATGTCTTGTATTGTTCTGCGCACGTTCTTCGCTGTGCCATGGTTTGTTGGTCTCCCAAAGGCAAACCCTTAATTGCTTGGCACCTCTCCATAAAAAGAAAGAAAGAAAAAAATAAAAAAAACAAAGAAACAGTTTTGTTAATAGCTTGCTGCTGTTGGCTGCTGATTTGGCCCAAGTAGTAATGCCAATTCTTTTGGAACACACACACAAACATCAAACTGCCACCCATCATTAGCAGGGCTCCATGAACACAAATAAGTGTGTGTGTTTTTCTGTGTGTGTGTGAGAAAGGCGGTATGGACATGTTCATACTTGCCTGGTTTTGAACATGCATACATATTCATGTATTGAATGCATATTTGCTCTCATATAAGGAGGTATCCTTTGTTTATATTAGTTTACAGACCCAATAAGTAAATTAGAATATTACTGAAAAGTTGATTTATTTCAGTAACTTTAAGCTCATTAAGTAAATCACATTATATAGATTCACTGCACACTAACTGATGTTTTCAAGCCTTTATTTCTGTTAATTATGATTTTCTGCTTGCAGCTAATGAAAATGCGACATATTTTTAAATGTTACATATTACATCACACCAATAAAAAAATACTTCTTTAAATACAGAAACGTGGTCTTTTTGAAAGGTATGTTATGCCCACTTAAAGATTATTTTCAAAAAATACTCTTATATATAAATATAAATATATAAATAATCTTGTCTTGTCTTAATCGAACCGCCACCTTAACGTGGTGGAGGGGTTTGAGTGCTCGAATGATCTTAGAGGCTATGTTGTCTGGGGCTTAAATGCCTCTGGTAGGGTCTCCCATGGCAAACAGGCTCTAGGTGACGGGTCAGGCAAAGAGCGGTTCAAGAATCCTTCATGAGGACAAATATATTGAGGCACGTGACGTCGCCCGGTACGGTGGAGCCGGGATCCCACCCTGGAGCCAGGCCTGGGGTCGGGACTCGCCGGAGAGCACCTGGTGGCCGGATTGCTCCTCGCGGGACCCGGCCGGGCCCAGCCCGAACGAGAGACGCGAGGCCATCCCCCAGTGGGCCCACCACCTGCAGGGGGAACCATGAGGGACCGGTGCAAAGAGGATTGGGTGGCGGACAAAGGTGGAGACCTCAGCTGGCCGATCCCCGGATTCTTAGGCTGGCTCTAGGACATGGAATGTCACCTCGCTGGGGGGGAAAGAGCCTGAGTTTGCGCGGGAGGTCGAGAGATATCGACTAGAAATAGTCGGGCTCACCTCCACACACAGCGTGGGCTCTGGAACCCATCTCCTCGAGAGGGGCTGGACTCTCTTCTACTCTGGAGTGGCCCACGGGGAGAGGCGGCGGGCTGGGGTGGGTTTGCTTGTTGCCACCCAGCTCAGCCGCCTTGTGTTGGGGTTTACCCCAGTGGATGAGAGGGTCACATCCCTGCGCTTTTGGGTTGGGGATAGGTCTCTGACTGTCGTTTCGGCCTACGGCCGAGCGGTGGTGCGGAGTACCCGGCCTTCTTGGTGTCCCTGTTGGGGGTGCAGGATAGTACCCCTCCCCGGGGACTCCATTATTCTGCTGGGGGACTTCAACGCCCACGTGGGAAACAACAGTGACACCTGGAGAGGCGTGATTGGGAGGAATGGCCTCCCCGATCTGAATCCGAGTGGTGCTTTGTTATTGGACTTCTGTGCTAGTCACGGATTGTCCATAATGAACACCATGTTCAAACATAAGGGTGTTCATCAGTGCACTTGGCACCAGGACACCCTAGGCAGGAGGTCAATGATCGACTTTATTGTCGTATCATCAGACCTTCGGCCGCATGTTTTGGACACTTGGGTGAAGAGAGGGGCTGAGCTGTCCACTGATCACCACTTGGTGGTGAGTTGGATCCACTGGAGGAGGAGAAAGCCAGACAGACTTGGCAGGCCCAAGCGCATAGTGAGGGTCTGCTGGGAACGTCCCTCGGCCAGGGATGTATTCAACTCCCACCTCCGGGAGAGCTTTGACCAGATTCCGGGGGATGTTGGAGACATAGAGTCCGAGTGGACCATGTTTTCCGCATCTATTGTCGATTGTCTATTGTCGATGTCGACGAGTACTCTTAATCTGACAAATAATCCTCAATGGAAGATATATTCTGATTTACTGAATATGACTGTATATGTAAACAAAAGAAAATGACCAAAAGCTTTGTTGCTTCAATGACACTGCCTGCATATTTGCAGCTACATGGTAAAACACAATCACAAATATAGTTTATATCCATAGACCTGTGGCCTTTTGGACATCTTCCTAACCTTCCTATCTTTACCGAAGCATGAGATTAAACTCTTAGGCTGAATGATGGCACAGGAAACACAAACAACTGCTGCCAGCCTTCATTACAGGTCTCAAAGGAGAATAGTTTGGTGCAGTCAAATGACATAGCTGTAATGTCCTCCTGAAGCAATTTCCTCACAAATGTTTGCACCCTTCTGCTGTTTAAAATGTACATTGAATGATTTACACAACATTGGTCATGGCATTCTTGTTGACGGAATAGATAAAGCCTCAAAAGATTTGTGCAGATAATAATAAAAAATAAGAAATAATCATAATCATAAACTGTTGGCAATGTTGTTGCTGAGCACTTTTGCACATGAGGAAAGTTTCCACAGAAGTCCTTGCAACACATAAAAACAGAGGTTGCACAAAAAAGTAAAAGGTCAAAGAGACTATGAAAGCTGGGAGGAGCCCGTGAAATAAAACGTGTCTGGCTTAGTTTGCTAAGATAACTACAGTATTCATCTGACCAAGAAGAGACAATCATCCATTTGGGCTTACACTGTTAGCTCTAGTTTATAGGAGCCAGCTTTTGTGTCTGAAAGAATGACAGCTGGAAACACATGCTGGAACTCATTCAAGTGTTGCACAAACGTCCAGCTAAATACCTGTCAATTGAAAGAACATCCTTAGGGATCTGTTTGTGATTTTTACATTAGGGAAAAAAAAAACTAAAAAAGCTGCAGACAGATTTAGGTGATTTTTAAAAGGTTTCACGTATGGCCAAACCAACATAGCTCTGTTGAATAAAGTAATTGCCCCACTTTGATAAATCTTAAATTAACTGATAAAGACATCTGAGTTCTGTTTTCCTAGCCAAACCTAGGCCCTATTACTAGACCGGTAGAATCAAGAAATCACATAAAAATAACCTGACAACATGAAGTAGGCCAAAAGATCTCAAAGCGATTTCTGTGGCGTTAAGACTGCAGCAAACCACAATGGTAGACATTATCCACAAATGCAGAGAAAATGGAACCGTGGTGAGCCTTGCAAGGAGTGGTTGACCAGCCAAAGATACTCCAGGTGCAAATCGACCACTCATTCAGGGGGTCACAAAAGGACCCAGAGAAGAACTCTAAACCTCACTTGCACCAGGTCAGTCAGTGTTCACGATTTAAGAAAAAGAAAGCAATTGGTACTTCTAAGATTAAAAAAAAAAGAAAAAATATGTTGAGGATTCCATTTAGGAAAATACTGTGAACTGACAAAACAAAAGTTGAATATTCTAGAGAGTGTTCATCCTGCTACAGTATATCTAATGTAAACTATCACAGCATTACAGAAAAAAAGAAAATATCTACAGTGAAACAAGATGGTGGTAGGGTGATGGCCCGGGGTTGCCTCACTGCTTCAGGACCTGAAGTGACTTTCTGTAATAAATGGAACCATAAATGCTGCTCTTTACTACAAAATCCTGAAGAAGGATGCCCTCACCATCGGTTTGTGACTTCAGCCTCAAGTGCGCTTGGGTTAAGAAGCCAGACAATGATCCGAAGCACACCAGCAAGTCTATGTCTGAATGGCTAAAAACTCAAAATACAGGTTTTGGAGTGGGCTAATCAAAGTCTGGACCTAAAACCCATTCAGATGTAACATGACTTTAAATGAGCTGTTAATGTCTGAAAACCCTGCACTGTGGCTGAACCAAAACAAGTGCAGTTTAAAATTCCTTCACAATGATGCAAAAGACTCATTGTCAAATATCGTTAAATCCTTGATGGAAATTGTTGCAATCAAGGGTTTCACAACCAGTTATTAGGTTTATGCAATTAGGCATTTATATGTTTACGTAAGGGGTAGTTTGGATAAAATAGTTGTTCTTTTAGTGGTTTCAGACGAATTTACTCAGGTTGTCTTTGTCTGAAGATAAAATTGGTTTTATAATCTGAAGCATCTAAATGTGCCCAAAAATGCAAAACAGAATAAATCTGTAAGGTGGCACATTTTTAGAGCACTGTAGACTGTAGTTTAACACAAACATTTAGCAATCAAGCAATTTATATTAACATTTGGTGATTTCTGTGCTATTACAAGTTTTATTGTTGCCACTGTAGGTGCTGTTTCTTTCTACCTGAACAGAAATATTATTGCCAGCCAACTCAACCAACTCATCCAGCATAGGGTTTTGAAGTGAGGGAGAGGAATGGATCACAGCCTGCCTTGTAATTAACAGAGATTGCTATTTTCCCCTCAGAATGGGCTCTCCTTTCCTGATCTGTAATTATATGTTGTTCAAACATTGAGGGGAGTGTCCCTGGTGATTGTGAAGCCTGCTTTATTGTGTCTCCACTGGCACGACACTTCATCGTTATTGTTAAATCGAGTGAATTCATTATTGTGCTTCAGTTTTGCTATGGTTATGAGAATAATGGATCGCTGCAAAGTGTGTCTGTTCCTGTCGTGCTCCAGGTAATGCCTCAGTGACCTCTACTACAGAGTGACACTGGTGTGCAGCAATGACTGCCCCAAAAGAATCAGAATCAGAATAAGAATCAGAATCAGCTTTATTGCCAAGTTTGTACATACAAACAAGGAATTTGACTCCAGTACACTTTGCTCTTTGGTTTTTGTTTTTGCACTACAGAATATACATATTTACAATGCACAATATACACATATATAAATAAAAAGGTGCATTTGCAACATCTGTATGCTGTTGTTTTGTATTTTATTGAATGTTCAACAGAGAAACAGCCTGGGGGAAGAAACTGTCTCTGTGGCGGCTGGTTTTTGTGAACAGCGCTCTGTAGCGTCGGCCTGAAGGCAGAACTCTAAACAGTTTATGTGCAGGGTGGGGTGGGGTCTGCAGAGATTTAAGCAGCTTTTTTTCCTGACCCTAGACCTGTATAAGTCTTGGATGGAGGGAAGGTCAGCCCTGATGATTCTCTCTGCAGTCCTGATTGTTCGTTGCAGTCTGGACCTGTCCTGTTTTTTGTGGATGAACCGAACCACACGGAGATGGATGAAGACAGGACAGACTGAATGATGGCAGTGGTAGAAGATGACCAGCAGCTCCTGTGGGAGGTTGTACTTCTTGAGTTGCCTCAGGAAGTACAGTCTCTGCTGGGCCTTCTTCCGAAACAGTGTCTATGTGTGAAGACCATCCCCAGGTCCTCAGAGATGTGTGGTTCCTAAGAACCTGAAGTGATCCACAGCCGACACGGTGTTGTTGAGGATGGTGAGGGGGTGTATGGAGGTGGTGTTTTTTCCCGAAAGTCCACTAACCATCTCCACAGTCTTGAGTGGGTTTAGTCCGGGGCAGTTCTGACTACACCAGTGTAACCAGCCGATCCACCTCCTGTCTGTATGCAGACTCATCACCGTCCTGGATCAGTCCAATGACAGTGGTGTCATCTGCAAACTTCAGGAGTTTCACGGACGAGTCTGCTGAGGTGCAGTCATTTGTGTACAGGGAGAAGAGGAGTGGGGATAGAACACACCCCTGGGGGGCACCAGTACTTATTGATCTGGTTCGGGAGAAGATGCTCCCCAGTCTCACCTGCTGCTGTCAGTCTGTCAGGAAGCTGTTGATCCACTGACAGGTTGAGGCTGGGACGTTGAGCTGGGTGAGCTTCTGGAGGAGGATGTCTGGTATGATGGTGTTGAAGGCTGAGCTGAAGTCTACAAACAGGATCCTGGCGTAGGTCCCTGGGTGGTCGAGGTGTTGCAGGATGAAGTGTAGACCCAAGTTAACAGCATCATCTGCCGACCTGTTTGCTCGGTACGCAAACTGCAGGGCGTCCAGTAGAGGGCCTATGATGTCTTTCAGGTGCTTCAACACCAGCCGCTCAAAGGATTTCATGACCACAGACGTCAGGGCTACAGGCCTGTAGTCATTTGGATGGTGGGTTTCTTGGGCACTGGGATGATGGTGGATCGTTTGAAGCAGGAGGGGACCTCACACTTCTCCAGTGACTTGTTGAAGATCCGGGTGAAGATTGGAGCGAGTTGATTTGCACAGGCTTTCAGGCATGATGGGGAGACGTTATCAGGTTCTCCAGCTTTCTTTGTTTTCTTTGCTGAAAGAGCCTGTTTACATCATCCTCAGAGATCTTTAGTGCAGGCAGAGGATCTGAAGGTAGGGGGTTGGTTGCTTTGCTGGTCGAACCTGTTCCTGAATGGGATGTGGAGGAGTTGGTTTGAGGTGTGAATGGCTTCTTGTCATGTCTGCAGTAGAAGCCATTCAGACGGTTGGCCAGGCGAGGACTTTGTTCAGGAAGGGTGGTGGGGCTTCTGTAGGCAGTCAGGTTTTCTCAGGGCCAGTCCATACAGCCGAAGTGTCACCAGTAGAAAGGCTGTTTTTCAGCTTCTCACTGTAGTTTTCTCTTGGCTGCTTTGATCTCCTTTGTTAGTCTGTTCCTGGCCTGCCTGTTTCCGCGCCCATCTCCACTGCTGTGAGCTTTCTTCCCTTGTCCCTGCGCAGATTCCTGAGGTGTAGAGTGAACCATGGTTGTTTTGTTCCCAAAGGTGCAGAAGGTCTTGGTCTGCACATACATGTTCTCACAGAAACTGATGTATGATGTCACCACACATCAGTTAGTTCGTTTAAATCCGTGGCTGAGGTTTCAAAAACAGTGCCAGTCTGTTTCATTCAAAGCAAGGCCTGTAGCGTCTGCTTTGATTCCTCAGTCCAACCCTTTTAACAGTGTGAACCACGGGTTTGGAAGCTCTTAGTTTCTTGTCTGTAAGTTGGGATGAGGTGGAATAAGGCAATGATCCGAAAGTCCCAGAGCAAGCACTGGTAACAGGATGGTATGAGTCCTTAAAAGGGTTGTGTAACCAGTGGTTCCAGGGGTGTTTTTGTCTCTGGTGGGACACTTAATATGCTGTCTGTATTTTGGGAGCTCATTAGAGAGATCTGCGTTGTTAAAATCTCCCAGTATTATGATGAAAGAGTCAGGGTGTTTTTTCTCCACGTCTGTAATCAGCTCAGCAAGATGTTTTTCCGCGGCAGAAGTGCAGCCATGCGGAGGAAAATATGAGCCGAGTGAGGTAAGAAACCACCTGTAATGTATAGAACATTTAAATGTTACAAGATGCTGACATTTAATCACGTTTAATTAAGGCAACATTTAGTTTGTAATTAAATACTTTAAATACTGCCACCCACTTGTTATTATTATTTAGTCATCTTACAACCACAATCTTTAATGTACAGGGGTTGGACAATGAAACTGAAACACCTGGTTTTAGACCACAATAATTTATTAGTTTGGTGTAGGGCCTCCTTTTGCAGCCAATACAGCGTCAATTCGTCTTGGGAATGACATATACAAGTCCTGCACAGTGGTCAGAGGGATTTTAAGCCATTCTTCTTGCAGGATAGTGGCCAGGTCACTACATGATGAACTTTCTGACAGACCACTCCCAGAGGGTGATAGTAGGACACCACCTGTCCTCTCCATTGAGGACCAACACGGGTTCTCCACAGGGCTGTGTGCTGAGCCCCCTGCTCTACACCCTCTACACCCACGACTGCACCCCCACCTACCCCAGCAACAGCATCATCAAGTTCGCGGATGACACCACGGTGGTGAGGCTCATCTCAGGAGGAGATGAGACGGCTTACAGGACGGACGTGAAGCATCTGTCAGCATGGTGCATGGACAATAATCTGACTCTGAACACCTCCAAGTCAAAGGAACTCATCGTTGACTTTCGGAGGTGTAAACAGGACACACAGCCCATCATTATCAACGGGGACAGGTGGGGGATGGTTGCCAGTCTTCAGGTTCTTGGGCACCCACATCAGCGAGGACCTGACGTGGACTTCTAAATCCCGGCGGATCCTGAAGAAGGCACAGCAGAGACTGTACTTTCCTGAGGACTCTCAAGAAGAACAACCTACAACCAGAGCTGCTGCTGTACTTCTACCGCTGCACGGTGGGGTCAGTGCTGAGCTGCGGCATCTCGCTGTGTTTTTCCAGCTGCACTGCAGCAGAGAAAAAGCAGCTTCCAACGGGTCATCAACACCGCCCAAAAGACTGACTGGCTGCCCTCTCCCCTCCGGGAGGAGGTTTACTCCACCCGCTGCCTCAGGAGAGCCCGCAGCATCATCAGGGACCCCTCCACACCCTGGTCCCCCATCTTTTTGAACAGTTTCCCCTCTGGGAGGCGTTCAGGCAATAAGGACAAAAACAAACAGACTGAAAAAACAGCTTCTTTCCTAGAGCTGTTGTTGCCCCTGAACGCCTCATGTACTCATGTCCCACTGTTAAATGACAAACACTAAATACATTCCGTGCAATTTTCCTTTTGCATTATGCTACCTCACGTGCAATAACCTGTAAATATTCTGTATATATATATATATATATATATATATATCTGTTTCCACCGGCACAGCCCTTTTTTAAACTTTTGTTTGTATTTATTTTCTTAAATTTGCACTACTTGCCTGCACTGTTTTGTTCTGGTTTTTTTGGAAATTTCGTTGCACCCATGTGGAGCAATGACAAATAAAGAATTCTGATTCTGATTCTGATGATACTGGTGGAGGGAAACGCTTCCTGACTCGCTCCTCCAAACCACCCCAAAGTGGCTCAATAATATTTAGATCTGGTGACTGTGCAGGCCATGGGAGATGTTCAACTTCACTTTCATTTTCATCAAACCAATCTTTCACCAGTCTTGCTGTGTGTATTGGTGCATTGTCATCCTGATACACCGCCTTCAGGATACAACGTTTGAACCATTGGATGCACATGGTCCTCAAGAATGGTTCAGTAGTCCTTGGCAGTGACGCGCCCATCTTGCACAAGTATTGGGGCAAGGGAATGCCATGATATGGCAGCCCAAACCATCACTGATCCACCCCCATGCTTCACTCTGGGCATCCAACAGTCTGGGTGGTACGCGTCTTTGGGGCACACCGTAACTCTCCCGGATGTGGGGAAAACAGTAAAGGTGGACTCATCAGAGAACAATACATGTTTCACATTGTCCACAGCCGGAGATTTGCGCTCCTTGCACCATTGAAACCGACGTTTGGCATTGGCATGAGTGACCAAAGGTTTGGCTATAGCAGCCCGGCCGTCTATATTGACCCTGTGGAGCTCCCGACGGACAGTTCTGGTGGAAACAGGAGAGTTGAGGTGCACATTTAATTCTGCCGTGATTTGGGCAGCTGTGGTTTTATGTTTTTTGTGATACAATCCGGGTTAGCACCCGAACATCCCTTTCAGACAGCTTTCCTCTTGCGTCCCACAGTTATCCTGTTGGATGTGGTTCGTCCTTCTTGGTGGTATGCTGACATTACCCTGGATACCGTGGCTCTTGATACATCACAAAGACTTGCTGTCTTGGTCACAGATGCGCCAGCAAGACATGCACCAACAATTTGTCCTCTTTTGACCTCTGGTATGTCACCCATAATGTTGTGTGCATTTCAGTATTTTGAGCAAAACTGTGCTCTTACCCTGCTAATTGAACCTTCACACTCTGCTCTAACTGGTGCAATGTGCAATTAATGAAGACTGGCTACCAGGCTGGTCCAATTTAGCCATGAAACCTCCCACACTAAAATGACAGGTGTTTCAGTTTCATTGTCTAACCCCTGTACTTTATTCGAATTTTGTGATTAACATAAAGTAGTGCAAAAAGTGAAAGGAAAATCATACATGACTCTCAATGTTTTTCACCATAAAAAACCTAAATATATTGTGTGCATTTGTATTCAGGACACCCTGATGCCCCAAAATGCAAGTGCAACTATTTGGCTTCAAAAAACTGTAATGGAGTGTGTAATATATGTGTATTAATTAATTTAGCCTTACTATCAATACAGCTGTTCTCTGAAGGCCTCATAGGTTTGTTAGAGAGCATTAGAGAACAGACAACATCATTACAGAACAGGGAACCCACTAGACAGTTCAGAGATGATACTTTGGAGATGTGTAGAGAAGGGTTGGGTTATAAAATAATATCCCAAGCTTTGATAATCTCTAAATCATCTCTAAAAGCACTGTTCAATCCATAGTCTTAAAAAGGAAAGAGTATGGCATTAATGTCTGTCCAAATAGCGTTATTCAAAGAAGCAGCCAAGAGGCCTATTGTACTGTAAATCTGGAGGAGCTACAGATATCCACAGTTCAGGACAGAAAATCTGTTGACAGAACAAGTATTAAAAATTAGTTTATGCAAATCTGGACTTCATGGAAGAGTGGTTAAAAGAAAGCCACAATTAATCCAATTCACAGTTTACCTCAGTTCATGTAGGGAACACAGCAAACATGGTAGGAGGTGCTTTTGTCAGGTGAGACAATAAAGAATCAGTTTCTGAACTACATCCAAGACACCATGTGTGGGGAAAAAAACTAACAGCACATCTGCCTGAAAACACTGGCCCCACTCGAAAACCCCACTTTTCTTCAGCAACAGACAGAGAAGCTGGTTAGATTTTATGGGAGGAAAATTGATGGAACTTAATGCAGGGCAGTCTTGCAAACAAATCTAAAACCTACAGGGTTCTGGCCATTGATGTATGGAGCTGGACATGCCTGGTTTAGATGAATGAATTTTCCTGTATTAGAATGGATCAGTTAAAGTCCAGACCTAAATCCACTTGAGAATTGTTTAAAATGCTATAGCCATGGTTCATAAACACTTTCCATCCAATCTGACTGAGTTTATAGGTTTTTTTCAAAGACGAAAACATAAACATTTCAGGCTCTAGATGTGAAAAGCTGGTAGAGACATACTCCAAATGAGTTGCAGCTGAATCTGCAGTGAAAGGTGCATTTGGAGGACTAAATACAAATGAATGCCACACTTTTTGGATTTTTTTGTTGTAAAAATTTAAAACCATGTAGGATTTCACTTTCCAATCATGTGATTTGTGCGGGCCTGAGACATGGATACACTGAAGTCTGTGGTTATAATATGACAAAATGTGGAGTTCAAAAAGTATGAATACTTTTGCAAAGCACTGTGTGTCTGCAAGAACAGGTTAGTAGTGTTAAATCCCCAAACTGAGGTCAAAGAAAGTAACTTTTCAAGTCTGAGTTTAGACCAAAGTAAAGTAGTAGTAGTTTGCGTCACAGACAAAATACATTTGAGCATCAAGTTGTGAACCTAGTAGTTTTTTAGCTGGAGGAAATTGTCCTGCAGTGACACAGTCACCACACTGGAAACCACTTCCCCGATTGTTATGATTTTTTCTAGTTGTACAGCATAACCACCTCTTTTCCCATGTTTTGACCCTGTAGAACAACACATTTAGTCATGTCCACATTGCTCCTCCATGTCTCTGACCTTTCAGTGTGTGCTGACAAAACCACCAAAAGCCTCAAAATTGCAAAACTTTACAAATGCAGCATTTAAGGCTTTCTATGTTTAGTGCATGAGTGGGATGTATGAATTCTTCTCATGCTTTTTCTGGAACTATAAAATAAAACAAACACTGGTATTGTGCAGTTGTTTGGTCTCCCCAGAAACTGTTTTTTTTCCTTTCACTTAAAAGTTTTAATGTTTTGTTTTTACATGTAGTACCCAAGAATTGTCGTTTTAGTTGGATTACAATATTAGAACAAGAACGTTATTAAAACAAGAAAATAAACATTTGAAAGAGACCCCAAAACATCTTTCCATACTCTTTGGCTTTTTTCACTTCTTGCTGTTTGAATCTCCTTAAAATCCACTAAAATTTCCATTACCCTGTTAATATGTCAGAACCTGAGGTTATGTAATTACAAAAGCCTCATCGAAGCTCCTGGCTGATTAGAAATTGACAATTAGATAGTTTTGTGGAGCAGTGAAGAAACACAATTCCCTCTTTATGCTCAATTTCTGCAGCAATCACCTCAGAGCCCGTGCAAAGTTGTCGACAGATTTATATTTAAATTGTAAACTCTTGCGCTTGAAAGCATCCATATGGTTGTGTTTCTGATTAATTAACTAAAGAGGGAACACTGAATGCTTACGCCTTTACACACCGTGAATACACTTGACTATCGCAGAGAGCCAGTACAGTTTGTTCTGGCTATTGGGGTGCTGCGGTATGACCCCCTTTCCTCCTAATTCTCCCTCTCACTGTCTCATTCTCTGCCTTCCCTCCATCCTCTTTTCAGTCCACAGCAATTAGAGAGGAAAAGTGGGTAAAAGAGGAATGTGCAACCATGCTTTGTGAGGACCGAAAGCATGAGAGAGGGAGAGCACAAGAGACAAAGTAATTGATAAAGAGAGGGAAATGAGAGACAGAGGGGGAGAGGGGGAGAGGAGAAGAAAGGAGCAGAGGAGGGCTATCTTAATTGGCCTGTGTGGCCACGCTGGGATGCGATGGCCCTGGTCTGCCAAACCCTGTGCCTCAATAGTTGGCCAGGCCTAACATGCATCCCGTGCATCCGGCCAACCACAACTAACTCCAGTGTGCTCTTTGGCAGTTTCCAATGTCAAGCCTGGAAGAGCTGTGCCACCCACATCTACAGTCTGCTCTGAAGTTCATGAAGTCTCTATGATAGGGATGGATGTGACGGGTCATGTTGCTTGACTCACTTAGCTCCAGCAGTTTAACTAAGGTGGGATCTTCAGAGGCACCACCAAGGGAGGACATTGGTCAGGCAGTCTTATGGGCATAACATTTTAATGCATGAATTTTAGAGAGTAAAGGACAGGTTTTGAACATTTATTCATTTATTTGTTTATTTCTTTTTTTTATCCTTCAGAGTGCCCCTTTTCTTTGTCTTGTCACTTCGGGCCCTGCTTTTAAATAATACCAGGATCACATATTAAGGTAAAACAATAGGAGTTATATTATTTTAAATTTTCGTGGACATAAAATATTTCAGAGGCTAAAAAAGCATGTAAGCAGGTAAAAGATTATTTAGCACGCTTCATACATTTGGATCTAACCCAATGTCCTTTACATAAACACCACAAACATCATCATTAAAATAAAAATAAAAAGAAATAAGCATTCAAAATACAATCCACAATGAAACATCATAGTTGTACAAAAGTGAAGAACAAAAACATATAAAGGATACGTTTAAAAAATGAGCAGAATAAAAAAAATGACTGAATGAAATGATTGAATTATAATAAATAAATTAACTTAACAGGTCCATTAACAGCTTTTAATGTAAGAATAAGGATCTTAAAATCAATTTGTGGGTAGTGACAGGAAGCCTATGTAAAGCAGTTATGTTCTAAGACATCAAATCAGCTGATTTGATGGTATCTTTTTGCTTCAAAACACAAATGTATATTCTATTTGGCTGCTTTAGAATCAGGAGGCAGATTTTATTTATATATTTTGTATCTGATATCAATTTCAAGTTCCACCGTGATGACATGCATATCTAAATTATTGTGGCTTTTCCCAACATATTTCGTGACTTCACAATCCTGGCCTCAGGCATACCTTGACTCTTTCAAGAATGTGCCCATCTAATGTTCATGCTTACCACGTATCCAATTCCATTGACATCTTTGTACAAGATTCATAACCCCTCTCTATGCAAATAATTTCCTTAAAGATAAGCCATTCAAACACATCATCATCTTTACCTGCCCTGAATGTTTGGCATTTTTCAGGTTGAGTTATGTTATGCCAGGCGGTGTTCTGTCATGAAAGGATGTTGATCTTATCTCCACGATTTCACTATTGGAAGTCACTATTGACATCTGCAGGGAACAGGTTTGGCCACAGAATGCACACACACACACACACATGCACACACACAGAGCCTACGCACAAGAGCCTGACAAATACCTATTGGATTTACCTTAAAGAATGATATTTTGTCAGCACAGATATATGAAATTAATACTTGTAAAACTCAATGTATTTCAGTTGAGCAAACATATTTCTGTTTTGTTGATTCAACATGTGCCTTTTTATTTTCTTCTAAAGAACTCAATAAATGAAAGTTACTCATCAAACAGTCAGCGCCGATACTTCATTCACCAATCAAATGACATGATGGAAAACATAGCATTGACTTGTTAAAAGAGTAAACTCATGGGAACTTTTATATGCACACATGCAACGGCTCAGTATGTACCCGATGTGCAAAAGTCTTAGTCTGTCCTGTCTCTTGATTCTGGCGAACACTTGCAGTGTTTTTCATTTTTTCAGTCTGTCCTGTCACTTGATTCTGGCAAACACTTGCAGTGTTTTTCAGTTTTTCTGCAAGGGGGGTTGAACCCAATAGTAAAGTAATAAGGTTTCATGAGACAAGCAAAGGTGATTTAATAGAGCGATTTATGACCATGAAACATATAACATAAAGCTTCTGCAATGATGGCCAAACATGCCTTTTCTCTTTGCCAGAGGGAACACATGTGCATCTCATCAATGCAAGACAAAAACCTTGTTTTAAAGCCAGAGGAAAAAATAGATTCTTGCATTTCTGGCTGCTAAGTCCAAACTTTTTTAAGCCAAACAAAAAGTTACAATGAAAATCTTCTGTGAACTTTGGTAAACTGAGATAACCTCAGCGCCGGAACTGTTTAACTCTGAGGAAAACAGACGCAGCTCTGTAAATCTGCCTAGTAACAGGTATCGCATGAGAGGGTGTGTGGATCTGTATTCAACAATGAAAAGATGTGCCATTTTCAGAATGCATGTGACAATTTCAGAACTACCAGTTGCTAAACTAAGTTTCCTGGCACTGAGAGATGCACAATAGAGGATGGACGGGTGTGTCAGACACCGAAAACAATAGGTTCAATTTAGGGGATGCATGCAGAGGAGGAATCACAGAGGAGTTGTGGGCATCCTACTTGAAACTTTGTGGGTGCTGATTTAAGGCATAAGTGACAGACAGACAGACAGGAACAGACAAGCAGCTGTGCAGGCAGGCAGTCAAATGAGCGAAAACAGGGAGAGGAGGGGAAAAAAGGCAAGCTTGAAGCAGCTGGAGATTCTTTGCAATGTCTCAAGGTGTAACAAATCATTTCCAGGGTGCGCAAAGTTTAGGCGACATAAAAATATCCCAGAATTTGCCCTGAGGCTCACCACAAACTAAAAGCCAAAAACACACATCAAAAATTTAAAAAACAACACATTAAATCCTTCAGCCACATGTATGTTTGATAAAATGTTTTTTTTTTATTGATATTAAAAATGAAAGTACATGAATTGTGCATTTCGGACGATCTAGCGTGCAGAGATTAAATCAATAAAATACACAGGCTTAAGTGAGCTACTGACACAGAGAATGTTGCCTTCGCTCTGCGAGTCATCTCTTCATATTAAGCGAAAAGAAGAAGTGGTTGTCTTTCACGCCATTCATAACAACACTAGAGTAGCCTGTTTGAACATTACAATAGTGAATGAATGCAGTCCTAGCAGGAAAAATATAAAATATAATAATAATATAACATTTATTATAATTGCACTGCCTGCTTTTGTTGCACAACTGAAGTAGAATATAATCAGGCACTCAGATCTCTCAAACAGAAATAAGCGTAAGTGTTCTCTCCACTCTACACCACAGTACTTTATGGTGAGCATCCATTTAGTCTCAGTTCCAGGTCGGGCTGCCAAGACAAGGAGAGGAGGACAAATTTCTATCTTGGCACGAAAATACCTAATGTTTTTTTTTTCTAACATGGCCCCCATCAGTGGTTTGTCAACAGAAAACAGCTGCATCGTTTCCAGATAAGGGTAGCAACAAGAAGGAGATTATCACTTTAACTCAGCAGCAACTCCACTTCTCATCCTGAGTGCCTCAGAAATGCTTCAGTGTGATAGCCCTTCATCAAATACATAATGGATGCATTAGTGGGAGATTATAAGGAGTGAATGTAACCCAATGCCTTCTGCATGCCATAGAGAAAATGACAAAAATAGATAGATAGATAGATAGATAGATAGATAGATAGATAGATAGATAGATAGATAGATAGATAGATAGATAGATAGATAGATAGATAGATAGATAGATAGATAGATAGATAGATAGATAGATAGATAGATAGATAGATAGATAGATAGATAGATAGATAGATAGATAGATTTTCTCTTTGACAGACAGTGGTGACCTGTAGTTCACACTCGTTGGTTGCTTTCATCACTGTGACATCAGCAGGGCATCAATTCCATGACTTGTCTGAGTCACATGTAAGTTAAACCAAAAAGATGGTCCTCGCAAGATCATTGGACATCTTTCCCATTTAATTACACCTGGTCATCAATACTAAAGTGGCTTCAAAAACATAGTGGGTTTGATTTACAATCAATATTAGGCATCTATTTAACCAATAATTGGAGAAAAAATATAATAAATTCCAACACCGACACATCTGGAAATTCATGCGACCATCCTATTTAGAGTATATGTGCCTATTTCTGTGAAACGTTATGCCTAAATCAATCCAGGCTATATGCTGCTGTTAAAAAAATTTAATTTACGGTAACTACTTCAAAATGAGAAAAAAATGACATTATTTTTGGTACAAAGCATCTACAAAAAAGCCTTACAACTCCAATTGCAAAAACAGAGATCATACAAAATAAATCTGTCAGTCGAGCATCAGTGCTACGTATATTATTTGGACCAATTTCTTTCAAATATATTTTATAACAAAATAAATAATGCCTTTATACAGTGCCCTCATTTGTATTTCGACAAACAAACGAAAAAAAAGAAAAAAAAAGCTTGGCGGCTCATTATGCAAGATACAGCTCAGACTAAAAGGAAAATAACATCCCTGGAAACTAATTATATTTCTATATATATCTATATATATCCTTATTTGCATTTATACGTACATAGATATATATATATATACTGTATTTTCAAGTATTTGTTTTCAGGCAAAAGCAGGTGAATACTACTGATATAAAATAAAAATAAAATGTTAGTTGACAATATTGCTGTTTTTTTCCCTTTGAATCGAAATGTTGTGCCTTTCTTTTAAAACTGTAAAATGACATAATAACAACATCCATGAAAACAAACCGAAAAAATTTAAAATGCCTAACTTGGAAAAACAGGAATGTCATGGTACCAGAAACTGACAGGGTTTTCCTTTTTTTTTTTTCAATGAAACATTGATATGAAAAAAAAGACAAAATAAAATATAATCATTATTATTTTCATCCCACTTTGTTCTTTGTCCATGCCATGTCAATTCCTGTTGAAGCAGTCTGTCAAAGCATGACAAACAGGAAGTACTGTCCCACAGCTATAGTCTAGAGGGTCCCGCTTGTGTCCAAGGTTGTGCTCCGTCTTGTCCGGCAGCCTCAGAGGGACGGGAGAAAACAGGGACCAAGTCTCAGGTCACCTCTCCATGCTGCTTATGCTGACAAACTAATAATGAGCAGCCGCTAGAACTCGCCAAGAGCCTAGATGCCAACACAGCCCATATTTTTCCTCAGTGTCTCTTCCCCCCTTTTTGACAGCGCCACTGCCAGGAGCTTCCCCATATCCTTTATTTTCCTTTCTTTATTTTAAAGTCCCACTTTCCTTAAAACGGAAAGCTTAGTATTCATTCAAAAAAGAAAAACAAAAACATGCTT
Organism: Crenichthys baileyi; assembly: GCA_036173005.1. Classification (NCBI taxonomy): domain Eukaryota; kingdom Metazoa; phylum Chordata; class Actinopteri; order Cyprinodontiformes; family Goodeidae; genus Crenichthys; species Crenichthys baileyi. The sequence continues at coordinate 30,720 of JAHHUM010000292.1, read as the reverse complement.
TCAACCTCTTCTTTGAGTCCATTCCCAAAGCTAGCACCATGACATTTATTTTTTAAGCTACACGTTCATTGTTCATAAAAAAATAGTGCCTTTTTTTCTTTACTTTGACGTAATCCGTGGCAATGTGCAATTCTGCAGACTCTTTTCTGCTTTTTGTTTGTGATCAAAAAAGGTGCTGGAACAGGAATCTAATTTTGCAAAATAATTCCTTACAGTGTGGAAGTCCCTTTATAGGTAGAGGTGCAAACTAATAGAGAAAAAAAGAACTAAGAGAGGTTTTCTTTTGCCTCAGGAAAAATGTTTTAAATGATGTGGAATGGATTCTTTCATGCAAGTCGTTCTTCACTTTCGGTTGTCTTCCACCAGGGTAAGAAAGGAAAAAAACATTCTGCTAGGTGTCCTCTTGACACTTGCAAACACAGATCTCTTTCATCTTCCTTCTCCCTCCCCTTGCCTTTTTTTCTCTTTTCGCTCGGAGATCCACCTGAATTGCATTCAGCTGAATTGTTAGAGTTCTGTTCAACTCTTGTGTTTGTTCCTTTTGTATTGGTGACTGAAAGAGGTGGGGAGTGAAAGAGGACAGGAAGAATGAGAAGGCATGTTTGTATGCCAGAGGAGGGTGGGTGAGGTTTAGATGGAGGGACAGTGGGGATGTGTAGGGGGGTGGGGGTGTTAGGAAAGGGCCAGAGGTTCAAGACGTAGTGGACAAGAGCAGGGGGGGAGGAACTGTTGCGCCCGGACAGGGCAGGGGAGGTCAAAAAGGACTGCCACAGAAATGACGTCAGAGACAAAGCTATAATCCCCTAGTCTTTTTTTGTCACCCTCATACTCTTGTCTGTGCAAAGGGCTGGCAGCGGGCTCACTTGTGGTTGACAAAATTGTCTGTGGTGTGCAACACGGCGGGCAGCTTGCTGGGAAGGCTAATCAGGGGCCGGTGGAAGACGGCCTGCTCCTGAGCTTTCATCTTCTCCGCCTGCCTCCGAAACTTTTTGGCCCTCAGGATGGCAGGGACGCCCCTCCGGAGCCGCTGGGCCGCGTTCCTCTGCCACACTTCGTAGTTGGCATACTTCATGGGCACATGCGGCTTCCTTGGGGCTTCCTAATGTGGCGTTCAGGCAGAAAAACAAGAGGAAAAAGAGAGAAGAGGAAGTAAGTTCATTAGCGGAAATAAGATTACTGTTCAAGTACTCGTTACAATGGAGTAAGGCGTTGCTTATTTCGCAAAAATATTTGGTCATTGTTGGGGCCGCTAAAATGGAAATCAAATGTCATTCTTATAGCAGTGAACGTCAAAACAACCTCATCTCGTCTCCAGCCCGCCCTTGTTTTGGTTTCCTCAAGTGAGAGAAGCTGTCAATAAGTGCTTGGCCTCTTTAGCATACTATTACAAAGGAAGGGTGGCCACTCTCCCCTCATATACATATTAACTCCACGCTGTCACTCAACCAAAGGAAACTCATTTTAGAATATCTATGCTAATGCTGACAAACAGTTGTAGGTGTTGTTTTGGGACAAGTGGGAATGCTGGCAGCTGAGCTAGGTAGGATTTATGCGTGAGTAGCCAGTGCTCCATGTGAATAGCTTGTTTTGGTCCTGCCACTTGAAGAGTGTTTACCCCCCCTTAATTCACTCTAGAGCTGCTCAATAGCCCCAAGAACAGCTGGCCCTCAGTGCAGCCTGCAACCATCAACTCTCCCCACAGGGACAAACTGGAGACATGTCCAAACTAATTCCCCAGCCGCCTGTTTTTAATTCCTGTTATAGTGAGAGAACGCTTTCTAAGTCTGCAGCATTTATGTTTCTTTTTAGCATATTATTAGCAGAAAATTCAGATATTGTGTAGACGATGTCTCCGCTAATTCACATTTCTAGCAGCTCCCAATAAAGTTCTTCTAAAAACATGTGGTGTTTTTGAATGGGAATATTTTTAGACAGCTTGCTGTTCTTTGACTGATTATCAGACAATCAAAACATGCTGTTTCTTTCCGGTTCACCACTCAGGTACTTCACCCTGAGATTATTGACACTGCAATTTCTACAATATAATGTACTGTGACTGCACTAATTTTTCCACCATGGTCAGCATTTTACAACTGCTTAGCACTGAGAACTTAACAAGATCAACCTGTTTTTGTGTGGATTTCAGTCTGCACTCTGTGTTTCAGGTGAGATAAGAGGGCAGATAGAGACCTGGACTATATTTTGTGTTGTGGTTGCCTGTTGGACCCACCTGCTTTAGTGTGGGCATAACAGGCGTGCCCTGTATAGAGGAGGACGACACGTCCCTCTCGGACTTGGCGGGTTTGGCACAGTATTGCTCCAGCAGGTTGAGGTCACAGCTACGGAAACAACACTCCTCTACAATCCCACGGGTCTGGATGCGCCGGTTGTTACCCCTGCTGGTTGGCCTACCTGAGCGGTAAGAAAGGGGATAAAAGGTTAAGGCCTCAAAAAAACACACATTGTCCACAGTAATGAATTACGGTTGTTTTTGCAGGATTACATTGACAATCGTCGCAGGCCTCTGAGAAAAGAGGATAAAAGGAAATCTGCGACGAACAGCAACAAATATTTTTGGTTGTAAGGGATAATCTGATTAGGGCCTATCTGGGCATCCCTAAATGAGTGTGCTAGAAGTAAACACCATGTCCAAAGAAACAAGAAACCAGCATTCAGAAATTCTTCAGAATAATTAAATATTTAAATTTAAAACTCATTTGCTTTGTCAAATTGGCAAAGAATGGGTAGAAACAGAAAGTAAGAACAGTAAAACCAAAACAGGAGAAGAAGTAACACATAGCAGGCAAAGGTGAGGGGTTTGCACAAGGTAACATTACACATGATCAATAAACGCCTTGTCTGAAGCCTGGCAGCCCACACTAAGTTAGAAAAGTCTCACAAGAGGCATGGCTAGATTTGATTACAGGAAGACCAGGTCATCCAGGGAGAGGGAGGACTGATTGACTAAGGTTTCTTTGATAAACACAAGATTGTCCTCTTTGTCAAAAGGCAAAATGAGAGGCTGAAGCACAGCTAGGCATGGGTGGTTACCAGTATCAACATATACTGTGGTTTTGAACAGTTCCGGTTTCAAAACCACTGACATTTTTTGTCAGACGATCATTATGGTTTAAAGCTGCACAAGGACGGTCAGATAGCTGAAAGAAGGCTGCTACACTGATGTCACATTTGGATGTTTGGAAATATTTACAGTTGCACAAACTATGGATGCCATTTTCTAACTGCAGTTGGCCTGTTAAGCAGCAGAATGCAGGCTGGCTACCTGAACAGCCTCACTAATCAACCAGCTTTTATCAGCTTGTTATATTTGTATATAGAGCACAACAGCAAAGAAGGTCCCAAAGCAATTGAATGCTATCATTGAATTCATTCTAGATTTTTGCTTTAGTCCATTTAATAACTTCTCAAAATAATAATAAATAAATGTTTTACATATAACTGGTTCCCAAACCTTCCAGCTTCTGACCTACAAATAATTAGTGGAAGAGAGTTGTGATCCCAACTGTAAGATTTAGAATGCAAGCTTTAACAATAAGCCAATGAAATAGGAGTATAATGACAACACAAATAACATCAGCAACCAATTTTTCGCTTTTATCTATGTATAACAACAGCTCTTTACATCATGTGGTAGTTATAGGATCATGTTTGTGGTTTACTTTGGTTTCCAAAGAGAATCTCAAGACCCTACACTTCCTGATTCATGCCCCGAGTAGGATCCCGGTCAAACTTTGGGAACCACTAACATATAACATTATTATAACTGCAATAATCAATATGTTCAATTATTTTAGCACCAGTAAAAATAAAAAACAATTATGTGGTAAGTTTTAACACTCCATACCTAAATGTGGCCAGTATTTTAAAAGCAAAACGGGGAGTAATCAGAAGAACAGGAAAGTTATGAATATCACGTGCAACGCAGACTAAGCAGACAGAAGATTATCCAGTTGAGGATTAACGACAATGCTCTGCATAAAGCAATACAGCCAACCCCATCATCGATACAATGGAAGCAACTATCAGAAATAATAAAATCATGTTGATTTTATTTTTCTCTCTCATCCTGACAACGTTCTCTCTCTCTCTCTCTCTCTCTCTCTTTATTTCTTTCGTTCCTCCCAGCTCATCAGTGTGGTCTCCTGGCCTGGGAATACTGGTGCTGAGGTGACTGGTAATGCCTCTTGGGGTGCTATTACTTTACTGATAAACAAGCAGCCCATTGTGACGCCGGGGTCGTGCATGTTCCTTTGCAGCTCGCCCGCCTGGCCCTTTCATATGCAATGAGAGGTGCAGGCTGTGTGAGCAGACTCAGCAGAGCAGACCTGGAGAGGCACAGCTGGCTGCAATCTCCCTCCCTCTCTCTCTCTCTTTCTCTGACGCTGTTTGCGCGCACGGGCGTGTGTGCGATTGTGAGTGTGTTGCATGGGCGTCAGTGCGTGAGAAAGAAAAATAGCAAACACGCATACCACGCAGCCACACAGTCTCAGCTATCCAAACAGATGTGAAACAACGGAGAGGAAAGGGGAGCGAGAAGGGCGAATAACATTTAAAAAGTAGGCGAATCAACATTTGCGCAGCTAGTTTTTGGAGAAACTTGCATAGCTCTGACAAAAACCTACTGAAATAGAAGCCTCTGTCTTCGCAGACAAACTGCAGCGCATCCACCAGCTCTCCCCCACACAACGTCTCTGCCGAGGCCATTTCCACAACGTAGAGCGTGAGGGTCAGCGCAAAGAGCAGCGCACGGCTGGTCGCGCACATCTTCTTGACCTGCAGGGGGAAAAACACAAATTAAAGCCTAAGATTCGGAAAACAGTTAGAATTGTGATCCATTATTATGACAATAAAAATGATATGTAAAGAACTAAAATAATAGCCAGATGTTTTGTTTTGTACGAGAGATTAAAGTCTTAAACGCTGTTTCACGCACTGACCTAGTAACTCGGGGGAAAAGCGTGCGCTGCGAGTCAAATGAAATCAAATAAACACATTCAAACACACACCAAGCACCCGATTTGTTTCAGCTGCTGTCATGTGTTTGGCACCTGGGAGAAGTGCTTATTCTGAAGGAAAAAAGTCGCCAGTATCTCTAAGCTTTCACTCTTACACAACTCCCCCCTCCACCTCAGAAAGTTGCAAGGCCGGCTGCTCGATAGTTAACTACCCCAAAAAGACAGACTCAGCATTTAATTTCCCCTTGCTCACCCCGGAGTGAGCTCAATGACCCTCAGACCTACCGCCCCCTGTCTGCCGGCAAGGCGACCAGCTGTTTCTGCGCCCGTGTCCGGCGAACGGCGCGCTATTCAGATCAAGGGGAGATTAAAAATAACCTTTTCATTTCTTTCCTTTTTTTGTCGTGGTATAAATACACAAAGCGTCTCCCTTTGTAGTTTGTGCATCCTGAACTTCCTCTGCTGCATGCAAATCAAGAAATTCCGCTTGTTCAAAATGCAGAAAACTGATGCCAACAAGCATCTATCTGTACCCCCTTGCGCAACAATTATCCAGTCAGCTCTGCCTGAGCCTTGTCACGGCTCAAACGGGGAATCTGAAACTATTTGTGCTCCAGTTACCTTCATCCTGCAGCTCTCCGTTGTCCGGCAGGTGTGGCAAAGTGAGTGGTGTCCGGATCTTTGCTGGGTTTCCATGTCAGATGGCAATAGAGTAGACAAAGTCGCAGGGAGTTATTTTGGTAGGCGATATTGCAGGTGAGTTAGTTTCCAAGTTGGTGAGCCTTTAATAGAGATGATGTGTGAGAGGCTGTCCCAAAGACCAGGCGACAGGCAAAACTTCTCCGGGAGAACTATTATATACCAAACACGCCCCTTACACCCGTCCCACTGCCCTCGCTCCTCCTCTTCATAAAAAATGACCCAGAGATGTTATATGGAAAAGTGCTTACAGGAAAAAAAAAATAAAAACGCGCAAAAAGAGGGAAGAACAAGAGGGAGAGAGCGAGAGTCGCCAAATTTGGAACTCTTCCACTGGCATTTTCTGCGTTTACGCACTGTAACCTACAATCACACTGTTTACACAGGGCGCAGACTGAACGAGAATAGTTCGTAATTCCTGCGACTCCAAGAAAAATGTCAATGTCTCCGCCCTGCTGTAATTAAGATTAAGATTGAGTGGGATCATTGTGCCCAGAGTCTGCGGGCTGTTCTCTGACTCAGGTGTGCATATAAAAGTCATTAGGGGGGAGTCTAAGATGGAAAGTGGAAGATAGGACTGCGGTTATCCGACCTGATGCTGATGCAGAAAGGCAGGATGCAGCAGTGACTCTCTGATATAGCCATCAAGTCGAAGCACCAAGGATTCTAAAAATGAAGAATCTACATAAATACAAGTAATAAGAGCAAAGCACTCAAGTGTCCTCATAATAAACAATATCCTAGTATTTAACCTCATTAAGATGAACAGCTTTACTGTAAACAAGCTTTATAGACAATAAGGGAGATCACAACAGTTTCTGAGTGAAAGTGTACAAGGGGTCCCTTATGTAAGTGTCTTCTTGCAGAAAAAGTTAAAAATCTCCAGAGCGTCTCCAAAGTTAGACTGACACCTACTGGTCCAGATCGCAAAGCTCCGTTTGTTTGTCTCGCAGCTTAAAAGCGGCAGCAAACCTTGCTGATTTGCTGATCCAGGATCGGATTTGCAGCCTCATTCTCCATCAGGCAGCAGGTGATGTGTCCGGACAAACTCCCCCACAGAATGCCAATGCATATGGAATTCAATGTTGCACTGTTTTGTCCCATGGTCAGACACAAATTTAGGAGAGCTTTACATTTTAGTCATTAAATGTTGAAATTTAAATCAAGCGTATTAGCTCCTTTACATAAAGTTTCATATATCTACAGTGTAAAAACATCAATGACCTTATTTTAACAATTGATTAGAATTTAATGGAACGCGTTTGTTGAATTAACTGTTCTTCTCGTTTGGTGCAGTGTCCATCAGAGTTGTAATTGTAGGTTACAGTATTAAAAGATAACTTCAATTCAAAAAGTAAAACATATATAGATTCTTTACACATAGTTATATTTCAATTATCTATGTTCTTTTCGATTATAGCTTACAGCTAGTATGTTAATTTTCTCAAAAAATTGAAGTATATACCACCCCACTTTTTTCTTCCACTCAATTTTCTATGAAATTGTGTGTCCTTATTACTGACCATTATAATTGACCTTTTGTGGCTTACCATCTTGTTGGACGTCAACGATGAAGAACTGTGTTTTTAAGACCTTTGAACTGTTCTGTGTTGAGGCAAGAATTTACGTTTGTATCCAGTCTTAACTTGTTTAGTTACAATGTAATTAATTCAGTTAAGTACACTTAAAAACGACTGAAATGTAACTAATTTTCACACTCATCTAAAATATTTCTGCTTGATTAAAATGTAATAAAAAATCATGCAAACTGTTTCACCTCTTTCATTGGTTAAATTCTAACAGAGGGTGTAGATATGTCAGTCAGTCAGTCATTTATTCCATAGTGGGTCGCGGGGAAGCTGGTGCCTATCTCTAGCAGTATATGGGCGAGAGGCGGGGTATACCCTGGACAGGTCGCCAGTCCATCGCAGGGCGGTCTAGATATGTAATTTTGTATAAAAATGTAGTCATAATACAACGTATGGGTATTGGCAAAACAGAATACTGGGGATGTTGGCAAGATGAATGCATAAAAACCTTTTTCTTTCACTTAATAATCTCCATAGTTAAACAGTTAAACTGTATAATCAGGCATATTCAACCTGTAGGAGTGCTCCCTCTTGTGGCATATAGATAAAAACAACTTATTTTTCTACTTTATTTGTTTAAATTATTTATTTTTTGACAGTACACACAGTGCAAAACACAAGGGAACTAACAACAGTTAGTTAACAATGCTTATTTGCAAGTATTAGATGTACCTTTTTTTTTTTACTTTTGTCTATCATGTCTTTTGAATGTAAAACCAAAAAGAGCAAATACAGGACAATACAACATTAATTAATTTGCAAACACCTATTCGAATACATAAAAAGAAATAATGTAAGAAGCACTTACAATATATTTAAATAGATGTTTTTGGTAAAATAAATGACTAAAATGTACAATCTCCGCAAAACTATTACATTTATTTGATTTTAAGTTTTAAGAGTTTTCTTTAATTACATTCATAAATACAGCTCCCTATGATTGTGGCTCCAATGTTAGCACATTTTAATACATTTCCTTATTAAAGCATGAATCTTCCAGTCAAGTAGAACTACATTACATTATTTCACAAATGCATTCAAACCGGTCAAAGCATTCAACATCGTTGGAGCTTTTCATACACACACACTGCAACAACTCGGCATCATACGGGTTTTACATATGAATATACTGTTTGTCTCGTCACACTATGGACACTGCAGAGCTCAGCAGAGAGGAAATAAACAACCGGCGGAGGCAGTCATCATGACAAAACAGTGAGGGCATCTGTCAGCACCTTGATCTCATCTTTCAAACCTTCCAATCCTCCTTGGATCTTCAGTGGGTTGTCCAGGACCTCGACGCTGCACGTGTACGGATCATATCTGACTGAGAAAGGACGCTTGATACCTGCTACATATGCCCTGGTGAACATTTGTGAGAGATTCAAGTAAGATGCCTATGTTATTACCTATTACTTTTCATAGATTTTCAGATTTCTCAGAAGGATTACCAGCAAAAGCCAAATATTATTAGTATATGAAAATTTGACTAAAGCTGTTTTTACACCAATGACCAGAGATTTTTAGGTTTCTTAGAAGGATCGTATTACAACAATTTCATACCAGTGAAAGCCAAACATTATTAGTATTTAAAAAGTTGTTCTCCATCTCATCACCTTGTTTGGATGTCATTTTTTGTATGCCACTGGGGACTGAGAAGTGTCAAAACACTTACTGAAGCTGCTTGTTTTGCAGAGCAACATTTTATCTGTTTGCCAAATGAAATTGCAGAGTTTTGCCTTGGTAAGAAAGGCTATATTAGTAACAGCTGTCTTCTGGCTGCTATGGCTGACCTACAAAAGTTTGTGGCCTCGAGGGTTGGCTGGCTGTTCTCTGACCTTGTCCTCACACAACCTATTGCTCTTTTTCTTCTCTACTTCTTTTTTCTCCTTTCGTATGTTTCTATGTATCCCTATAACTCATAAAAAACTATGTACCTGAATTTCTCCTTGGCATCTGGAAAACTCTCAGAAACAAAGTAGACAGGCTGGTAGGTCTGGTCTTGATAGGGCAGCACTGCTGCAGCATCTGGATCAAACTCCCGCACCTCCGGTTCGTCAGAGAGAGAATGCTGGAAGGAGGTGACGGGAGAAGGGAGTCAGCCAAGTGCTCACTATCTGCAGTTCTTGGGTATAAAGAAAGACAAACACGCTGGAACATACCACCAGCTCTCCATAGGAAGAAAGCAGTCCAGCCCCATAAGCCTTAATCTCACCGTTTTGTTTACAGAGGCCATACTCGACTGTAAACCAGTACAGCTGGTAAGAGGAACACCACAGAGAATAGTGTCAACAAGATAAACTGCTCTCAATAATTTCTTAACAGTCAGAATGAGAGTCTTACTGTAGACAGTTTCTCTATGTCTTCATCTGATGCCCCAAGCGATGCCAGACCAAGGTTCTGCAGAAAACAACCAAAAATGTCATGAAACACGAAAGCTCCTCGTTGAAGATAATAATCTGAACGGCTTAAAGTCCATTGGACTCTAACCTGTGAAAACTGGGCAAAAGTGCGATCAGCCAACATAGGGACATGGCCCAGCAGTTCATGGACGCAGTCGCTGAAAATAAACATAAAGTCAACTTTAAACATACAGAGAAAACACAATTCTTAGGTTAATTTCACTAAATGCACACTTGGTAGTTATTCAATTTAGCTACAAGAGTTAGAAATAAAACAAAACAAAAATGTCACTTAATTCTCAAAGATTTAGCCAATCTGCAGAAGCAAATGAAAGCTTTCCCATTTATTATGGTCAAAAAATGGTTGTTTCCCACTGTGCTCTTTATTTTGTGTTTGCTGTTGTATCATTTACTGATCAACATTCATTTTTCTTACCAAGTTATACACAGTAATTATAAATTTTTTCTGCACCTCTTAGAAACATATACAGTGGAAGCCAGATGTTTACATACACTGCATAGAAAGACACATAACCATTTGTTCTCGGACATTAAATCAGACTAAACTTTTCCAGTTTTAGGTCAGTTAGGATTACCAATATTTTTTAATTTTGCTAAATACCCGAATAATAAACAATAGATTTTTTTGAGAATTTTTTTTAAATGTACCAAATGTAGGCATTTACATATAAGCTTCTCATACTAGTTGCAGGAATGTTTGCCTGTTCCTCGTGAAAGAACAAGTAAAACTAAGTCGAGTTTGTAGGTCGCTTTGTTAGCAGACATCTTTTAAGCTTTGAAATCAGGTCTTTGTGATGATCACTGAATTTGTTGTCCTTAAGCTAATTTGTAACTAATTTGGCTGAGAACTTAGATTCATTGTCCATTTGGAGGACCCATTTGTTGCAAGCTTAGATAAATAAATAGATAAAGAATTATCTGAAAAAACTCAACTATTGGCATTTAGCAAATAGAAAAAAAGACAATCCTAACCAACCTAAACAGAAAGGATTTAGTCAAATTTAATGTCAGACAGTGAGGAAAAAAATGTGATATGAGTTTTTATATACAGCTGGTTTAAACTATATGTCCCAGGGAAATCACATGAGTACGCACGGTTCTGGGGAGTGATTAGGGGATGAAGCATGTCGGATGTACTGGGTGCACTGGAACACGCGAAATGCCAGACTTGCCAGAAAGTCTCTGGCTGAGAGCAGACCTGCCACCGGACGCAGCTGAAACCCTGTGCGTTCTGTGTGAGTTCAAAACATTTTACAAAGCATCAAGCCTGGGGAGTTACAAAACATCTGTGTTTAAGTTTCATTCCTTTCATAGATTACATTCAGGTGATACCCTTAAGGAAGCGGGACACATCTTCCAACTGGGGAATGTTGTCTGGACTGTAGCCGCAGTGCTTCTCCAGCAGACGAAAGGCCTCCAGGTGTTCTTTGCAGGCATGGGTGGTGTATAAGTCCCTAAGCGTCGAATAGACTTGACGCCTAAATCAAGAAAAAACAATGGAAGCCTTAGTTTGTCAAATTTAAAGCTTTATTGCATTAACAGTGAGCATACTAGCTGAGGAGTGAAATGTAGACATACTTGTTAAATTGATAAATAATTTCATCAGACTTGTTCAGTCTTATGTTTGCTTCACTATTTTGATTATATTTAAAATTGTGTTAAAATTCTTCCTGAATAGTGGTGTCTATAGGGGACAACTATCCAAAAAACATTTTCTTGTTTGTGCTTGAATGTTGTTGAAATTGTTGAGGTTAAGCTACTTCCTTACATTCAAGCATGTCACTACATTCACTGCCACCTGCTGGTCAACCAGTGTAAGTTCACAAAAAGTCTTCAAACATTTACAGCCTGTATTTTGCCAATCCTTCTTTAGCATGAGATCCTTACATGTGACAATCAAACATTTTGCTAACGTCAACGTATTACTAAGGATAGGATTTTTGAATTGTTGGCTTTACATTAAGAGGATTAATCATCTATCTATTTAAATTAACAGCATGCATTACTTAATAAATTTTGATTCCCATTTTAAGCAACACTGGTTCTATGCTGTTATTAAATATAATTTAATAGTAGGCTGCTTCCGCAGTAATTTACTTAAATTTACTGTAATTTACAGTTTTTCATAATCAAAACTTAGATTGCATCGGTTGTGTGAGTTTGCATCTTTTAATTTTCTAAGGCTGAACAATGACTAAGAGATTTACAGGCAGCAAAGTGGAGCTAATATGTAAGCCAAATGAGTATGATGCTAGTTATGATGCCTTTGATGCCTTTTTCTCAGAAAGGAAAGGATTGTGGTATACTATGTGTAATGACGGGGCCCTTTCTTCATGGAGTGCGCATATACTTCCCATGCATGCATAGGGTTTTTCATAGTAATTTAGTTTTCTCCCACAGTCCAAAAACATGCATACTCATTAGGCTATTTGGCCACTCTTAATTTCTCTCAGGTCTGAGTGTGTATGTGTGTGTGTGCACGGTATGAAAGACTGGCCACTTGTCCAGAGGTGTACCACATTGCTCACCCAATAACTGCTGGACACAGACTCCAGCACTCCCTGAGCCCTCTGCACTGATTAGGTGGGTATAAAATGGATGGATGGATGGATGGACGGATGGATGGGGAGGAGTTAAGAATGCTTGATGAAGCTGAGGATTTGAAAGCTGACAGAGCTCAAGGAAAACGATGAGCAAAGGTGGGTAGTAAGTAACTAGTTACATTTAATCAGTTACTTTCACTTGAGCAACTTTTTTAAAAACTGGTATTTTTAGGAGTAGTTTTACTGCACCATACTTTTCACTTTTAATTGAGTAGTACTATTAGGCAGTAACACTATTCTTACTTGAAAACAATATCTAGCTACTCTACCACGTCTAGTAACTTTACTGAATGAAGAACAAACCCTTTTTTTTAACCAAAAAAGCAACAGACACAAACTCGCACCTACAGTTTATGTTTAAGTGAGACTTCTTGTTTGTACACAAGCTTTATTGTTTTAATGTTATTTTCTATCTACTGAGCCTGCTATACCATTTGGAGGTCAATAGAATATACTGTTAACAGTGGATATTGTCACTAGAAGTACTTTACCCTGTTCTAACATCTATAGACTACCTACTGTAAGTATAGGTTTCAAAAGCTTTATGTTAAAAGCCAGAGTTAAATGCCAGTGTTTGCAAATAACTTCATATTTTTGTCTGTCTGATAACATCATTTTTAAATATTAAATCAGATTACTCAGTACTTGAGTATCCTTCTTACTAAGCCTTTTATGTCCTGGATGTTCTTTTACTTCAGTAAACATGTGGTGAAGTAGTGCTATTCTTACTTAAGTTACATTTTTGGCCATCCTACCCACCTCTTTGCATGAGATTTCATGACTTATCATACCTATAAATCAATCAATCAATGACATTATGAACACTGACAAGCAAAATAAGCAATCCCTGGTCTTTTTTTTCATTTTAGTTTAACATTCTGCATGAAAACCTGCATTCTGGCATTCACAACCAGGACCAAAGCAGGATATTAACAGGCTGCGCAGAAACCACAGAAAAATGTCTGAAAGAATGCAGAAAGGGAGTCTGAGGTTTTCATTCCGCTTCTGATGTGGTTCGATTATATCTGCGTAATAGATAGATAGATAGATAGATAGATAGATAGATAGCTAGATAGATAGATAGATAGATAGATAGATAGATAGATAGATAGATAGATAGATAGATAGATAGATAGATAGATAGATAGATAGATAGATAGATAGATAGATAGATAGATAGATAGATTTTTCAATGATATTTTTGAGAAAACTAAAACTAAAAATCTCATTTGATTTGTTATACATGACATCAAAGTGTCATGTATTTCAGACTCTGATTAAAGCTTGCATTATCACTATAGATAACTCAGTCCAGTGTATATATTGTGCTTTCACACTTTTCTAATTCTAAGGTGGTCCTAATCCCAAAGCACCTTCAGAAAAGCTACATTTCATGTTTTATAAACAGAGTAAAGGTTTAAAATTTCTAAATTGTGTTTTTTTAAGAATGCATGTTCAGTGCCGAATTATCCAGTTCAAAATAGTCAAATGGAGTCCAGACTCCTAAAAATACAGAAATAGCCCCACTGAAACATAAGCTGTAAATCAGACACCAACTTCAGTATCATCAGCCAGTTAGTGATACAGCAAAATTTTCTTAGAGTGCTTACACTTTGAATACCACAGGGAGCCTACTCCCATTGACTGGAAGTGCAAATACGCTACAGAAAAGTAATTTGGAAATAACCTTTTATTGTTTATTTTGGTTGGTTTGTTGGTTTTCACCTCTTGGCACCATATCGCACATATCAAAAACTGCCACTGTGAAAGATTTAGCTCCCTCAGAGACGAGATTGAAATTACTCAGTGGGAGCGAATGTAAAAAAAACAATGCTTTGACTATCAAAAAATGTGATTATAATCAGACTAAAAGAAAATTCTGTTTTGATTGAGATTTGTTGTTTCAACCAGTTCTTACCATGTGCCAATCTCCTCCTCTGTGTACTCCACTCTGGGAATTGGCTGCCCCCTGCAGACACAGATATATACACATTTGTCAGCAATTCTCAAAGTATGTTTATATTTACGTTTGTCTGCACAGTATTCAGGCAAACTGCTATGTCTCACTGTTTGTATGTGAAAGCAATGTCCCCGATCAGTTTTCTTCTCTGTCTGTAGGCGGGGTCTCTGTAGCCCTGGTCAAATCCAATATATCAAAAACACTGGTCAGATTGTCTGTGTTATGACATAATGGTAGAAAACATAACAGCCCTTGTACTGTGAGCTGTAGTCCTGCTCTTCCTTGCTTCTGGCAAATGCATTACTTACAGGATGGTCTTCATCCAAGTCTGGATCAAATTTTGTGACCAGATGATGACATCTGTCCAGATCTGCAATTTTCTTTGGGAACCAGTGAACTAGTACAGAAAGCAGTGGAAAGAACAAACTGTAATGTAATTGCACTTATTTGTTCCTATTTGAGCAAAACACCTGATTTGTATTAGGATAAATCCTGAGGTAAAAATACAGAATTACATTTGACTTCTTTGGTGGTTTTGACATCCTCTGCGTTTCTCTTAATAGAGCTGACCAGAGTACTGACGTCCGAGAGATGCAGCTCACAGCGAACAAAGTACTCCAGGCCCTCAAGGTTTTCCCTCAGCTTTCTGGACGGTCGAGTCTCCAAGTGGTGAATTTTTGCTTCAAATGTCTAAAATGGAGTCAGCACACTTAAATGAATAGTGGAACCAGCATTCTTCCTTAACAATAGCTATGAGACAAATATTAAATGGTAATGGTTGTGTGTTGAAAAAAAAAAACATAGAACTTTTTATTACATTTGAAAATGTGTTTTTCTTTGCAAGAAATCCTCTTCTCTCTTTGTTTTGTTCTATGGTGCTATTATTTTTACATTCATGCATCTTTCCCCCTGTTACAAAGACCGGATTCAGCATGTAATCCTGGATCACACTGTGTAACAACTGCTGGCTTTCGGACTCACTATAGTACCCTGTATAAATCATTAAATTACAGGAGAAAAATGTACATGTGGGTTGTTCAAAATTCTGGCTAGGTAATTTCAATTTCAAACCTTTTGTCATATTTTCCTGTTTTTTTATTATACAAGGTCCAGTTCAGACTTGAGTTAAAACAGAATTTGATAAAACTGCCTTTTTCTTATCGTTTTTACTCCACATCACTGGAATAAGCTACAAGCTGTCATTAGTTCCTTAAAACTGCATAGAAAGAAAATAGTAATTGTTTCATTAAGCCTTTTCTGTTAATGAATTCTGTTGGAT
This sequence comes from Crenichthys baileyi, assembly GCA_036173005.1. Classification (NCBI taxonomy): domain Eukaryota; kingdom Metazoa; phylum Chordata; class Actinopteri; order Cyprinodontiformes; family Goodeidae; genus Crenichthys; species Crenichthys baileyi. The sequence continues at coordinate 15,191 of JAHHUM010000292.1, read as the reverse complement.
TTTAGTTTTAATGATTTTAAAGATTTAATTGCCAACTTTTTTGTTTTCATATTCGAGATACAAGGTTATTTGTGGATAAAGTAGCTATTCTTCAAAAAGTAATAAGAAGTTGTGATAAATTTAGAGACGTCTAAATTTAACATCTAACAGCCTGGTTTTGTTTTTGCGTGACTGTATTTTTAATAGGAAAAGCCTCTACCTAATTGTAAATACACTACCTAATACAGCCACAAGTTACCTTGAGTAAAATTCTTAGGTCCCTTATGAACCGATTTCATACCTCGAAGACTTTGAGTGTCCTAGAAAGCGCAGGTGTTTTCGAGTTCCTCAAAGTGAAGAAGATGTTGAGAAGCGCCTTTCCGTCCTCCTCCTCAAACACAATCTGCTCAGTGGCCTCCGCTGCTTCCGCCGCTGCCGCCGCCGCTTCCCGCTCCTTCCGCGCATCCTCGATCAAACTCTGCCGTCTGCCGATTGGAGATTTGCTGAGACTGTTACGAGTAGCAGAATATCCACTCGACCTGCATATTATGATTCGAATCTCCCAGGTCAGAACTCCGCAGGCCACTACAATATAAGATGATCAGGTATCTGTTTAATGGCTTCTACTTTCTGGATCGTCTCTTTCGTATTTGACGAACACTTTAACATCGATCGCAAATTGCGCATTTGACAGGCAAATACGTAATACGAGGTATAATCCTACAATCAATAGCTGTTAGCAGTCTTACGATCGCTAATCTAAGCGCATTTTTTAGTCATTCTTGTGGCGTGAGGAATATGGGGTATGGGCGCTTTTATGTATTTGGGTTTAGAAACAATACCTTGACTTAACCGCGCCCTCGGCACATAGCATGGCGTTTTGCGTCAAATTCAGTTTACGGCTAGCGTTTTACATACAATTCTCAAGGGCGTGTCCAAATTTTGACAACTTGCCAGAGCAAAAACACACAAAGACGCTTCTAAGTGAACGATATTAAGTTTTGCAAAATGTTCTTACCGTGATAGAATCCGACCTCTCCAGCTCGGACGCCGCTCTGCGGATAGTCTTGGTGGAGGACGTGGAGCTGCTTGAAAGTGGCATCTTAAGCCTTTAAGGATCACCCTGTTCGCTATGGTCAGCTGTAGCAGAAGGGAAAGTGTGTTTGCGACGCTCTGCAACCTTGTCAGACTGTGCTGGGAGGTCTTTCACATTTTTTTACCACACACGTTTACTCTTTTTATAGCATCATTTGTTTGCAGTTTCTGACGTCAAACGTGCTAATCTTGCTCGAATCAATCGGTGGACTGAATCAGACCGAGTCTCGCTTGGATCCGTCTATATATAGTATATATAATCTTTTTAAGCTTAGATAAGCGCACTTTTTAGGTTGGAAGTACTAAATGGTTGGACGTTTTTCAATTGTTTGCATATATTCTCATTATTTAGTGTAAAATCATTTATTTTTATGTAGGCCATTTTCATAATTTTTATGTACCCGTGTTCATTCTATAAAGTCAAAAAAGTCAAAAAGATATTCTACAACCTTTAGTTGGGGACATTATATTGTCTTTAAACAAGAATCAAAGCTTTGACCCCAGGGCTTTATTTAAAGGTTAGACGAAACAAAAGTCAGCTGTAGAAAATTAAGTCACTTTATCAACTCAATCCAATCTCCACAGCTCCTGACAAATTAGATTTGATTTTGGATAGAAAAACATACGCACACACACACCTGTGCCAAACAGGCACAGAGAACAACACATTGTTTTTTCCCCTTTCAGGTACTATGCCAGTATCTTACCTCAGCAACAACCACATCAGGTGAATTTGCAGCGCTTTAAGCTGACGACTTTAGTGGTTTAACATGATTGTGAATGATGTACGGTGCCCACAGGCAAGATTTGGTAAAGGGATTATCTGTGTACCTCTGGCCACATGCTGCAGTAGCGGCGACCTTGCAGGGGTGCAGAGAACACAGAGGAGGTCCTGTGTGACTCTTATGTAAACCTGAACACTCAGGCTGTAAATGCTAAAGAGCACTGATTGTAACCCTGGATAGGTAAAAATGTGCCTTTTTCTTACAGTATGTTGGAGGGTGACAATGATAACCTAAAGATTAAAGAAAATGTTTAAGAAACTGACAGTTAAAGTAGCTACAATGCTTTGGTAAAGTATTCACTCCTCTTGAATCTTTAAAAAATTTGTCTTGTTACAACCTCAAACGTCAATGTATTTTGTTAGGATTTCATGTAATAAACCAACACAAAGTAGCATGTAATTGTGAATTGTGGAAGGAAAAATGATACCTTGGTTGAAATTCTTATTGTAGAACCACCTTTCTACCAGCTCCAAGTCTTTTGGTGTGTTTCTATACCAAATTTGCACATCTAGAAATAAAATGTTCTTGTCCATCCGTTCCAAAACACCTCAAGCTAAGTCAGACTGGATAGTGAGCATACACAAACAGAGGTTTTCAAGTCTAGCCACAGATTATAAATGCTATGTCAGTCTGGGCTTTGACTGGGCCATTGTAACACATGAATATGCTTTAATCTAAACAGTTTAGCTTTGGCAGTGTGTTTAGAGTCCTCTTGCAAGAAGCTGAACCAGTCTCAAGTCTTTTGCAGCTTCAGCAACAGCTTTGGCATTTTTGTTTTGGTGAATTACCCAAAACTTAGCTTCAACCCTGACCAGCTGCCATGTTCCTGCTGAAAAAGCATCACTGTGCTGCCATCAACATCTTTAACGGTTGGGATTGTGCTTTCAGGGTGAAATGCACAGTTAGGTTCCCACCACATGATGTTTTGCAAGCAGGACAAAAAGTTTATATTTGGCCCCCTTTGACTAGAGGACCTTATTCTTCATGCTTAGTACGCCCCTACTTGCCCAACGTCATTTTTTTTTTTTTCAAACATGGCTTTCTTCTTGCCATTCTTCCATAACCACTAGCTTTTGGAGTACATGAATAGCTGTTCACCCAACAAATTCTCGAACCTAAGCTATGAATCTCTGCAGCCCCTCCAGAGTTACCATGGGCATCTAGGCTATTTCTCTTTGCCTGGCCTGTCTGCTTAGGTGGACAAACATGTCTTGATTTGTTTTGCTGGAATCTTTCTATGTTCATAGCTCTATGTGAAATGTTCAAAGCTTGGAATATTGTTTTATAGTCTCACCTTACTTTAAAGTTTTCTGCAACTTTATAACTGACCTGACTGCTGGGTTGGTATCTACAGATACTGTTTGTTTGCTAATGTTCTCTAATCAACCTCTTTAGCCTTTATAGAACTGCTGTGCAAGTAGATAAATCTCTGGTCTATAGTTTAAATATACTATTTTGTATTATTAGACTATATTGTATAGAATAATATTAATAATGATATATATATATAAAAGATTATAATAAATAATTGAGAATACTTATTACAAATGATAATATTCATATTATAATATAACAATAATGAAATATATTATACTAGTCTATAGTATAAACCTCTGAGGCCTTCACAGAGCAACTGGATTTATACTGAGATTAAATTACACGCCGGTGGACTCAGTAATTAGGCATTTGGTTGCACTGAATTTTATTTAGGGGGCTTATTACAAGTGAATGTCTCACTTTTGGCTATTTAATTTGTAAAAACAACAAAAAATAAAAAATGTCATATTTGCCTTCCACTTCATATTTATGTGCTAGCTTGTGTTGGTCTATTACATAAAACCCCAAGAAAACACACATGTGACAAAATGTGGGCAAGTTAAAAGGGTGTGAATATTTTTGCAATGCATTGTTCCTATATGTGTGTCTTTTCTGATGAAAATTAAAAAGAGAGATCATATTTCCCCTACTTTAGCTTCCCTTCATTGGCTCCCTGTTAAATCCAGAATAGAATTTAAAATTCTCCTCCTCACATATAAAGCCCTTAATGATCTAGCTCCATCATACATCAGAGATCTGATTGTTCCATACGTTCCTAACAGAGCACTTTGTTCTTCAGACTGCAGGTTTACTGTGGTTCCTAGAGTCTCTAGAAGTAAATTGGGAGGAAGATCCTTTAGTTATCAAGCTCCTCTCCTGTGGAACCGACTCCCAGTTTTTAGTCCGTGAAGGGCAGACAACCCTGTCTACTTTTAAGCTAGGCTTAAAACTTTCCTTTTTTGATAAAGCTTATAGTTAGAGTGGCTTAGTTTTATCCTGAGCTATCTTCCTTATTTTAAACCTCCGTCTTCTTTTCCCCTTGTTGGATGGAGTAGGGGGGAGTCAGGTTTAGGCGCTTAAACCCGGCTCAGTTACGTTGAGGGTGCAACGACACCCTCCATTTCTGCTACCTGTATGACCCCTCTTCTTTTCCAATGGTTATGGTCAATCTGACAGAGAAGAGGTATCCCAATCGTTGTGGTTTTTAGTATAACAATGACCATCAAGTGGGCTCTAGATGGACATAACTGTCTACTTTTAAGGCTAGGCTTAAAACTTTCCTTTTTGATAATAGCTTATGTTATAGTTAGGTGTGCTTAAGTTATCACTGAGCTATCTCTGTAGTTTATGCTGCTATAGGCTTAGGCTGCTGGAGGGACATAATGACCACTTTCACCTCTTCGCGCTTACTTTCTCACACTACTCTCTCATTTTTGTATTATTTGCTGTTATTTCAGCTTTTAACTTTGTTCTCATCTCTTTTGCTCTTCCTAGAAGGCTACAACTGGCCTGGACTCTGTGTCAGACTACCTGTGACAGTGAGGGGGCCTTGCTGGAGAAGGGGAATCCTCCAAGCTTCTGCTGGCACAACTTAATGCTCACCCTCTACCGATGATCCACATGGCGCCTGTCTTTCAGTGTTTAACCCTTTCTCTCTCCTAGAAATAGCTACTGACTGAGCTTTTTACTGTAACTAACTCTATGTGTCTCTTCAGACTCTAAACTTGAAAAACTGGTCTCAGAGTTTTATCTGTTCCTTTCTTTCTAGTTGAAAACGACTAAGGAACTACATTCCATTAACATTTACCTTTTGCCTTCCCATAGAAAGTATCTCTCCTGGATCAGTGCTTTCTTTGTTCTTCTTTGGTCTCTGCTTCTGTTCTCTCTACCCCCAGGTCGGTCGTGGTCAGTATGGCCGCTCACACTGAGTCCTGAGTTCTGCTGGAAGGTCTTCCTGTTAAAGAAAGGGAGTTTTTGTCTCTCCACTGTCGCTACATGCTGCTCAGTATGAGGGATTGCTGCAAAGTCAACGCCAGTGACTGTCCACTGTCCTCTACATGCTTGTATCCGGATGGAGTGCAAGTCACTGACTGGATGCAATCTGCTGGGTTTCCTATTCCTTAGATAGAAAACTTTTTATCCAATTTGGAATAATAACAGAATCTGGCTGCAGTGTCTGTTCATGATGTAAGATTAATTGGAATGTATGTACCTGACTTTTGTGAAGTGCCTTGAGACGACATGTGTTGTGAATTGGGGCTATATAAATAAACTGAATTGAATTGAATTTTCAAAGGGTTTTTTTAAGGCTTTTTTTCCCTTAATCTTGACCTTTTTGTGGAAGTGGTATGTCATAAAAGGCTGAGCAACAGAAAGAAGCTTGACATTTATCCAGAGATAAGAACAATTACCAATTTTATGCCCTCTTCCATCCATCTCTTTTTAGAAGCTTGAGTATATTTTGAGGAAATTAGATTAGAGATAAGCGTCAAGGAAAAAACAAACAGTACTGTTTGCCATCCTAATTTATGAAATGCTTCTGAGGATTTTTTTTTCATACATGTCTGTTTTTATAAAAAAAACTTACTAAACTTACTCAAACTCACATTAATTCAGGTATACCATACCTTATATGACAGGGAAACTAAATAGGCATAGTAAGGATCAAGATTGATCCTCCTTCGTGTCTTTCAAGAAGGAGGATTAAGGGCGCGGTGCTGATGGTGTAGGGGTTAAAACGCGCAACCATATGCAGAGGCTACAGTCCTCAAAGTGGCTGTCCCGGGTTTGAGTCCTGGACCCGGCGACATTTGCCGAATGTCTCCCCCTCTCTCTACCCCTCTTTCCTGTCTGCCTACTGTCAAAAAAATAAATAAATAAAGGCCACTAGTGCTGAAAAAAGAATATGTATATATATATATATATATATATATATATATTTGAACAAATTAGGTTGAGATTGAAATCCTACTGGTAAACAGTTTTTCTTGACTTTCACATTTAAAATGCATATCCTGTGTCTCAGACCACAGATTGTCTGGACTTTGACTGGGCCATTTGAACACATGGGAACAGTGTACTTTGATCTAAACCATTTCAGTGTAGCTCTTGCCATGGTTTTTGATATTTGACCCACATGCAGAAAAACTCTATAAAGACACAAACAAAGCTTTTTAGATTCTAACATGATTTCTGCCACACCTGTCCTTTATTCATCTCCATCCATCATCCCATCAACTTTCAGTTTTTTTACAAACAGAAATCTCAGCGGCGTGGCTTATGTATCTCTTCAGCCACTGTTGCCCCAGGGCAACCGTTTGCACTCAGAAGTCATGTAAACAGGGAATAGAGATCACCTCTGTGAAATTTAATATAATTGTGAACACCCCAGTTTACAGCATTTTAGTGAGCATTAAGGAACAAACATAATCACGATGACCAAAGAACACATCAGACAGGGATGTAGAGCTATAATTGTGGAGAAGTTTGATGCAGGTTTATATAACAATATACCAAGCATGTCCACCTGACAGAGCACTGTTTAACCCGTCATCAGTAAATAATAAGATAATAAGACAAATAGTCAGACAAGCAGAGGCCTATGGTCAGCTGCGGAGATCTACAGCACAGGTGGCAGAATTGCTCTACAGGACAACTCCACAAATCTAAACTTTATGGCAGGGTGGCAAGGGTGAATGAAAAGCAATAGAAATCTGGTTTAAATTTTGACACAAGCCATGTACTGCATACAGAAAACACATGATTCTGGTTGCTCTTATCAGAGGACTCTAAAAGTAAACTTTTTTGCCAACATGTGAACTCAAAAAAACACACACTGCACCCTCAGCATACCATTCCCATGCACAACATGGTGGGGGCAGCATCATGCTGTGGCATGCTTTTTCGCAGCAGGGCAATTGAAGTCGGTTGGTGCTGATGGGAGAATGGATGAAGCTACATATGAAGGGAGTCCTATAAGAAAACCTGGGAGCGGCTGCAGCAGTCTTGAGAGTGGAGTGAAGGTTCAACTTCCAGCAGAATGAACCAAAACATACAGCCAGAGCTACAATACAATGGTTTATATTAAAGTAGATTCATGTGTTATGATGGCACAGTAAAAGCCCAGGCCTGAATCCAACTGAGAATTTGTGACAACACTTGGAAATTGCTGTTCACAATATCCATTCGATCTGACTGAGCTTGAGATGTTTTGTAAACAATATTTGAAGATTGAACACAAATATAAGCCACAGTTTTCAGATTATTTCTAATTATTAAAAAAAATATTAAAACAAGTATTACTTTCCTTTAAAATTTGTATGCACTATTGTACATTAAAGTGTGTTGTTTGGTATTTGTGTGAAATGTGAAAAAGTTTGAAGGGCATGAACACAGGTTGCACTTGTGTTTTCTTTTTTAATTTTAGAAATAATCATTGTTTGGGGGAATTAGGTTTATTATAAGATCCCTAAACATGAAAATATATCAGCAGCCTACTACTTGCTAACCAAAAGATTGAAGTCTTTTCACTCTCATTCAAGAATTTTCAAGTTTCAAGTTCACATAAAAGTAGACTTTATTAACAGTGGTTTTGATCCCAGTTAAAGGACTTGGGTAATCAGGCTGGGTGTTTGGCTTTTCTTGAAGCAATAACAAACATGTATCTGACAAATTTACTAGCTTCTTATCATCAATATATTTTTTCTGACTCTCTGACAGACTGCTGTCGTAATTTTTAAAATAATATATTATGTATAGCATTTGTACATTAGTGCAATTTTGGAATCTCAGCTGTGAAACTGTGCTTTCATGTTTAAAACACTAAACAAACCCTCAATGGAACGTTTGTTAGTGAATAATATAAATGTAAAGGCATTTTTGTCTATTTTTTGTACTATTATTGTCTATTATTATTAGTGTTATTATTTTATTTTATTTATTTCTGTAATTTTCTAAAGATTGAAAGTCTCAAAAATGTACATGAATTGAAAACACTGAAAAACATAAAAAACATTATAAAGAAGTGTTGGGCTCAATTTTATTGACATTGTAATTTCTAAACAGCATACAGAACAAAATTTAAAAATGCAGTAATTGAAATGTTATTAATAGATAAAGGAATATTCAGTGTGCAGAAAGTCCCACTGCTCACAGATGTAGTAACTTTCTTAAATAATTTTATATATTTAGACTGTAATATTCAGGGCTGCATTGCGGTGCAGTTGGTAGCACTGTTGCCTTGCAGCAAGAAGGTCTTGGGTTTGATTCTTGGCCTGGGGCCTTTCTGCATGGAGTTTGCATGTTTTTCCCATGCATGTGTGGGTTCCCTATGGGTGCAGATTTCTCTCACAGTCCAAAAACATGACTGTTAGGTTGATTGCTCTCTCTAATTTGCCTTTAGGTATGAATGGATGTATGATGGTGGTTTGTCCTGTGTGTGTGTCTCTGTGTTGCCCTGCGATGGGCTGGCGACCTGTCCAGGGTGTACCCCACCTCTTCCCCGTAGATCGCTAGAGGTAGGCATCAGCCCCCCAGTGACCCTGTAGGGACGAAGCAGGTGTAAAAAACGGGTGCAAACTGCCCTTTGCAGTTCACACCAGGTATCAAGGCTACCTTTTGTTAGAAATGTTGCACTAGAGAAAGCAACACCCCTCTGCCAGTCAAAGCTTCTGTGTTTATCCAATTCCTTCTTCTTCTCTGGAAGTGTCGACATGTCCACAAATGGCATCAGGATGATAATTATTACAATTATGTATTGATTCAGCTGCAGCATTGTGGCTCTGTGTCTGCTTTTCCCTGTAATATTGTCAGACTTCACTCGGACTAATTGCAGCTAACGCAGCCAGCTGGGCTATTATTTATCATCCTCCGCGTTTCTTTTCTTTAACCGTCTGCTGAACAGTGCAGATCACCTTAGTGGAGTTCATCACACTCATTCAGCTGATGAGAAGAAAAACCCAAAATATGTATCCTATTAATGGTAATATTATATATGTTGGGTAAACGCCACAATATCACACACTATAAACATTGTAACCCCCCCATGATCCCTGTCATCAAGTCCCCTTAGTCTATTCAGTCGCTTGCTTTGTGTTAGAAGCCAAAAAATGTTCTGTTTATTTGATCAATATTTAGAGAATAAAAGTCATAAAAATGTCACTGGTTGTTAATCCCAGACAATATAGATGCTTAAGTAGTTTCTGCAGAGAATAGGTTTATGATATATTTTCATCTTGAAAAACAATCAAGAATCATTGAGGCCTTGTAAAAGACGTAAAAAACACACACAGAAAGCATTCTCTTTCAGAAACTGTATAGTAAGATAAGTTACAAATTTGCATTAGTGTTTTCAGACGTCACTTATCATAGACATAAACCTCCTTTTATCCGGAAACATGAATACTGGAGCTCACAGAAGAACTCCAAGATAGTGATTAAAGCTCTACAGGGAAATGATGGTCTGTATGATTCTGTAACTTTTTTCTATATTTATGAATTCAGTGGACTTACTGTGTTAACAAGTACTCCACAATGCAGCTAGCCTACCGCCATAAACTGTGAAATAGCTTCAAAACTGTTAAAGTGACAAATTTGTTAACTGAACTGTATTTTGCTCTTGCATGAAAGTTTGTCTTACTTATGGAGTTTAAACGAAAATTCAACATGGAAAACTCACCATCACCTCCAGCTTCGTCTAATTACTCCTCCATGCGGCTCTGCTCCACCAATCAGCGTCAAGTTTGCTTTTCTCCCCGGCCAATTATACTTCAAGGCTCCGCTTTAAAAGATCTTCATCATGGAACCCTCCGTTCTGCAGCTGAACTGCAGCTGACCCTCCTCCACCCCATCTCCACCATTTGGCTTCCAAACTCTTTCCAAATCTCCTCAGGCCTCCACTCCACCACCAGGATCAGATCCCAGTGGGGAAGACATCTTTAAATCTAACCCTAAGATGTTCATTCAAGCGCTTGTCATTCTCAGCATTCACGTCTTCCACTGGGATCCGAGCACCAAAGAAATAAACATTCACTAATAAACTTTTCTAATTGCATCCTTGTCTTCTCTTTGTGAGTCTTTCCAGGTTGAATTACAATAGCTCTGAAATTGGAAAACTAAGGTGAAAGTGAATTATGTGCTGTCCTTGTCCACTCAAGAATTTTGCATTGCTCACTGCAAACCAGATACATTTTGAAGATGTTGTAAACAGATCTTTTTAAACTCAACATTTATGATTTCTTCATCCTTATTTCTATTTGTAAATATGTTGTTGTACTAAGTAGAAAAATCAACAGAATCCCTTTCGCAAATACATAAAAAATTTGGTAAATTATTAAATGGTAACACTTTCCAGATTGTTGTTTGATTATTTTACTTTTTATTGTGTTAGTTTATGTGCACCCAGGCAAAGAAGGAAATGTCAGAGAAAACAAATCCATTAAGTCCTTTGGACATTCTGAGAATTTAAATGAATCATTTCAGTAAATATTCTTCAGTGTCATTCTAAATTATCAAATATATATCAGTATCTGAAAATATGGCTGTTTGTATTTATGTTTGCTTAGCATGAAAAACAGGACAATGCATTTCTTAAAACATAGTCTCCCAACATCATCTCCAAGCCAGGTGTATTCTTCGTGATCTCCTACGCCCTCCCCCCTCTTTTTACAGAGCGTCAGCACTGATGACTGTGATTGTTTTTGCATGTGTCAAAATACAGCTGCCAAGTGGAATGAGTAATCACACAGAGTGCTCTTCCAGTGTTTCTGTCTACATGTGTAATGACAGCGGCGGCATAAAGTGTTCCTCGGGTGGGTGAGTAGTTGGGGGACTGATGCTCAATGGCTTGTGACGACTGTCCTCATCACTTTAGTACCACGGTGGCCGGTAACTACACAGTGACAGCTGTGTCTGTGACATGACCATCCAGCATAACCAGCAAGCTGCCATTAATTCCACATAATTCACTACCACAAGCAAGCATACAGAACCCTCCATACATATTACTTCTCCTACTAGCTTAAAGATTTGTATTTGAAATCATTTGCACCATAATTACTAATACCCCTACAACAGCCATGGAAAAATGTTAATTTTGTGTCTCATGAACCCTTTCTGTGTTAATTAGGCGATATGTTTTGGACAGCTATAATGCTAAAGAATGTTTTCATTACTTTTATTTTCAAGATATTATTGGGGGTACCAAAAAATTTGGTTTTTTCCAAAAACCATAGGTTTTTCCCCCCATTTTTTTTCAGCGGGGGGGGAAAAAAAACCCTAAGTTAAATTTAAAAAAATTTTTTTTGGGGCCCCGGGGGGGGGTGGTTTTTTGGGGGGGGGGGGCAAGTTTTTTTTTGTTTTTTTAGTCCTTTGTTGCAGTAGAAGAAGGCCCCGGGGTTTTTGGTTTTCCCCGGGGGGTGGCTTTTTTTCCCAGGAGTTTCCCTGTTTTTCCCCATCCCATGCGGGGGTTTCTCACCGGGGTACCTGGCTTCCCCCACGGGGCCCAAAACGACATCCCCTGTTAGGTTTTTGGGTTCATTTTAAAAATTCCCCTTAGGTTTATGAAGGGTGTGGGGGCATGGTTGTTTGTGTTTTTGGGGGCCCCCTGCGTGGACGGGACCTGTCCGGGGTGTACCCGCCCTTCCCCCACAGACTCGGGGGGGTGGGCCCCCAGCTTTCCCCGCGCCCCAAACTTTTGTACCCCGGGTAAGGAAAAAATGACTGCCCTGACTTTTTTTAATTTGAAAAATTTTATGCCACTCCCAAAAAAGTGTGTTTTTAATTATTTTTTTTTGACATTTTTTTTACCAAGGGTGCTAAAAATTGTGGAGGGCGGCGTCCCTTTTGCTAGGGACAGCCTTGTTTAAAACACACAATGTTAAAAATTTAATTTGCTGTGAGTCAAATTAAAGGGCCCCGAACAGGGGGGGTTAAAACTGAAAATTTTAATTTAAGACTGTGTGTTTCTTCCCCCCCCCTTTATTTTGTCAATTATTGGTTTTGTAAATGGATAAAAAAACCCCAAGCAGGCCCCGGTTATAAGAAACATAATTTAAAAGGGAAAAAAAATGCCCCAAAGGGGGACTTTTTTTTTAAAACATTTTTAAACTTTTTCCCACCCCTTTCCCATTTTAAAAAAACCATTTAAAAAAGGATGCTGTGACTTGAACTATTTAAGTTTTTCCTTGTGACTACCCCAACTAGCCATTTATCGTTTGCTTGGGGGCTAAAACATCCCTGCCCCGTTCTTTTCTTCTTTTTCCCAAGCATTTTGTTCTTTTCTAAATGTCATATCTGATAAGTTGGATTTTTGTCCGGGATGAAAAAAACCAAAATTTTTGGGGGTTTTTCCTTTTTAACCCCGGTGCCCAGCAGGAAAAAGAAACCTTTAAATAAAGTTTATAGAAATTTTAGTAAGGGAATTTCCATTTTAGATCCCTCGGGGAAATTTGGGAGATTTCACCCACATTTGTAAAGCATTTCCCTGCTTTTTTCGGGGTTTTCATTTTTCCCCTTGGGGGCTGGACATTTTTTATTTTTAATTTTTAGCTGTTTAATTTTATTTTTCATTAATCTTGTGTTTGAAAATTTATTTTGGCCGTGGTATTTAAATAAAGTTTTTTCAAAATTTAACCCCCAGAGATTTCCTGCCCAAAACCTTTAACCCCCCGCCCAAACCCGGAAAAGGAAAAAAACTAGGTTCCCAATTAAAAGCTCACTGGGGGTACAACCCAAAGTAAATGAGAAAAAAATTCCAATTTTTTTTCCCCCTCCGCAGGGGGAACAGGGCATTGGCGGGTTGACCCAAAATTAGTTTTGCCTTTCCCTTAGGGCCCCTGTCTTTCTATAGCTGCCTAAGGGGCACCTTACTCAGCCCCAAATACAAATTTAAAAAAAAAAAGCAAAGGGGGGTTTGAGTTGCGGGATAAATTGAAACCTGTAGTGTTTCCCCACCCTGTCAAAATTTAAATTTCCCTTAGGGGGGTCACCAGGGAAAATTTTAAACCCAGTTTTTTTTTGGGTGTCATTTTAGGTTATAATACACCTCAAGCACTCAAAGCAACATTGGAGGGCGTTTGGCAAAATAACAATAACCAAAGGAGCTCAATGCAAAAATAAGTTTTTACCATACTTAAGTATGGAGGCTGTACACCTGCACAGCTGGGGTCAATATGGTCTGAATTCAATATAATATTAGTATTTATAACCTTTAATGATGAAATTGTGTGAAAATTAAATCAAGGCATTTTTAAGAGAAATACCAAGCAGTGCTCAGTCTTCGGTTTTGATGCAGTGAACATGTGGGACATTTTCAGAATGAGTGTGTATAGATGTTAAGGGGGTTGCTAGATTTGTATGTCAGGTGACAACTAGACATAAACTAAAATAAAATTAAACGTTTGACTGGATATTTTTCAATTCACAATTAATTAATTAATTAATATTTAATTTTTATTGTTATTGAATGTACGGAAGCCAAAAAAGGACATGCTTAAAAAAGTTTTTTATGTCTCATCACCCAAAGTTAACAAAGATAGTTTTAGCCTGAATTCTGGTTATTTCATTTACTATTAAATTAAAGCTGTACCTTTTGATAGAAAGAAGTTTGACATGACAGTCAGATAGAAAAAGTAAAGGATTACTTAATGCTACTGTCAGAGGATGACAAACAAGAAGCGCTACTGACAACTGATTCAAGCTGAACAAGTCACTGTTAAATAGCATATTTCATCAAATCATTTACCATTTGATCCTATTTAACAAGAGGGCAATACTAGAAGAAGAAACCAGGTATAGCACAAGAACCATTTGTTTTTGCACTGTAACATTCCTGTTATGTAATGAAGACAAGTTATGTTTTTGGCTACAGTGATTAAAGGGCTAACCACCTAATAATAACTAGTTTGTGATCTCAAAAAATCACTGCAAATAAATCAGCCAGATTCTTTTATTGCAGTCTCAGTTTAAATGGTAGCTGAAATTTAGGCAATGGTAGCACTTATCAAACGATTATTACACGAATTAAAAATATTTGCTGTCTGAATCTGGTGAAATGGTTGCTCTCATTTAAGGCTAATGTGACTGGTCCACCCAATCTAATTAAAATAAATATAAATAAATATTTTAACTTAATTTAACTGTAATTGATTTTGCAATTAAATCTATTATTATTAAATTTATTTCTCTCTTTTTTATATAAAAAATAAGCTCTGTCACCACCTCCATGGGACAATTTTCCCATTGGAATCACTAGCAAAAATTCTGCCGGCAGCAAAAATAAATAGCAAGTTCATAGCTCAATTTTAAGTGCCTCGGAATTTTTTCGTTAACACATCAAATCCTTATGATAATTTTTGATGTTTATTTTAACAACATAAATGCAATCATGTTGAATGAATCATGAGCCAACCATAATTGGTGTTTTATCTTCTGTGGAGATGTTTGTACTGTCTGTAAGGAATCAACTCATATCAAACTGTGTTTATAACAAAAGAAAGGATTAAAACCTGACAAAAGAGCAAATGTGCCCTTGACAAAAAAATCTTCAACTGTCAAAATCTGAATAAACCCTGTTTCTTTGTCACATTTTTTGAGAGTTAAATTATAGGGGGGAAAAAGTCACACCACACAGAAAGTGTCTTTGTGGTGGTCTGTGCATGTGATAGTAGGTGTTATGGGTTGTTTTTTTTTTTGTAAACTGTCAAGGTGGATTCAAAACAATGATGAAGGCAGAGGAAAACACAACAAACAGGACGTTCTGATAGATATTGCTTATTGTTGCAGATTAAAGAAAATTGCACTCAAATTGTTCAAAGCTTAGTAAAAAAAAGTCCGCCCCGCCAAAGTTGGAAACATGGTTTTCTAAATTGTTTCGCATTTTTTAAAATTTTTAGCCTTTGTTTTTCACCCCCCCACCCCCCCTTAAAAAAAATGGGCCCCCTGCGTCAACGTAGAAGCAACCCCTGGCCCCTTGGTTTGTTGTTTGATTTTGATGGCTTTTTACAGTCGGTAATTTTT
>JAHHUM010000291.1:1896682-1971886 GCA_036173005.1 Crenichthys baileyi | reverse complement strand
CCTTCCTTTCCCTAAACGGTAGCTTTTTATTCTAAACATGAAAGATGTATGACTTTACTCAGTTCAGTTAAATTTACTTTAATCATATAGCGTCAATTCACAAAAAATCTTAGGGCACTTTAAAGATCCGCAATTCTAATACATATATTACTCTAATATACAATATAACAGAAGCTGTATGTCAGTAATAACTAACGTGTGTGTGTTTTCTAAAAGGAGAGCCAAAAGAAAAAGGCCACGTTTCAACCGGAAATAAAAAAAAAAGATTTGGGATAGTTGTGATCCAGGACGTTTATAATTTGTTTAAACATTTTTCACACATTGAAACTGAAACATCCATAGATTTGTTCTGAAGACAAAGAGGATGGTCACACCCATGCATTTTCCAGAAAGAAAAAAAGACATATGTGTCACAGTGGCTCTAAGAAGACAACACAGTCAATGCCACAGCTTTTCCTTGATAAGATATTTACAAGGACATCCTTTGGTCAGATGTGCCCCATGCCTTATATCCCTTCTTTTTTCTACAAACATAATCACAGCAATCGATGCACATTTAAATAGATCCATCGACGATTATTATTATTATTTTTAAAAATCTTTCCTAGTTGTTGGGGGGGACAAATAAATAAATATGTGCACTTGATCTCACTCACCCCCTTTCCCACATTTTGTCACATTACAACCAGAAAATTTCAATGGAGAATTTCTGTGGTAGATAAAAACAAAATTTGTATAGAGAGAATATGAAGCGGAAGGTACATTTTTATTTGTTTGGCCCCAAATTGAAGCAGGGTTAGGTTATGAAACAATACACCCAGCTTTCATAATCTTACAGAACCCTGTTAAATTCATCATCTGAAAATATACAGAGTATGGCACAATTGCAAATCTATCTGTCTGTGGCCATTACCTAAACATAAAGACAGAAGAAAAGACAGAGGCCCACAGTAACTTTGAAGGAGTTGCCAAGGTCAACAGCTCAGGAGGAAGAATCCGTCAGCAGGACAAATTTTTAGTTGTGCACTCCACAAATCTGGAAGAGTGGCAAGAAGAAAGGAATTTTTAAATCAAAGGCATAATAACTGTAAACATACAGTCATAGCCACAATGTATTAGTTTAGATCAAAGCTCAGGTAGATCAGCTTAATTTAATGTCACATCTACAACAAACAGAATCTGTCGCAAAATTTGAAAAATGTTGTTTAGAGATGCTCTCCATCCAACCCGGCGTACCCTGAGATATTTTTGAAAGGTGGATGGGTATGGCTGTAGATGTGCAAAGCTGATATGAAAATAACCCACCAGACTGGAATAGCATAACTTTACACACTTTTCGGAATTTCTTTTTTTTTTGTTTGAAAGCCATGTTCTTCTTAAACCTTACAATTATGCACTATGTTTTGTAGTGCATCTAAAAAAAAATTCTTATTCTAACATGAGAAAATGTAAAAATAGTGAAGGGTAGGAATACTTTTGCAAGGCACTGTAAGAAGCAATTTATTGGAGTAGTACTAAAACTTTAGACTTATTGGGTACATGAAATGGCACCTCTGACAGTCCAATCTCTGAAGAATAGATACACACGGGGCACTACCTAGTCTCTGAAAGAAATCAATTCTGTTGGACATCTGGTATTTAAACCTGTCTCATTTGCATTTTTAAATATCCCAATAGATGCACCTATTCAGAGTTACTTCCAATTATGTTATTTAAATGGGACTCTGTCTTGTACCAGAAGTCTGAGCTGTACAGAAAGAAAAGCAATGGTGAGAGTACAGTCCCCTGCGGTGCTCCTATGCTGTTGTCCACCTGGTTTGACACACAACCCTTCAGTCTTACAAACTGTGGTCTGTTTCTTCGGTAGGTTTTGATCTATGTGATTTTTGAAGCCTCTACACTTGTGTTCTGGGGTTTCTGACAAAGAAAATAAGGATAAATTGTGTGTGTGTTGTGTGTGTTGTGTGTGTGTGTGTGTGTGTGTGTGTGTGTATGTGTGTGTGTGTGTTCCTGTCTTGGCATCACAGTGAGAACGATTTTCCCGATTTCACCATCAAATTGAGAACCGTTGGTACCAAAGTGAGGACATTTTGCTGGTCCTCACGACCTATTTTGGCTAAAGGTTAGGTTTAGGACTAGGTGTGAATTGAGTTTAGGTTAAGGTTAGGGTTAGGCATGCACTGGTAATGGTTAGGTTTAGGGTTATTGTCAGGGTTAGGGCATAGAAAGGGTTGAAAATGACTGAAAATCAATGGAAGTCAAAGGGAGTCAACACATGGTCCTCACTACATATAGCAAAGCAAGAGTGTATGTGTGTGTGTGTGTGTGTGTGTGTGTGTGTGTGTGTGTGTGTGTTGTGAATAGGTAATGGAGAATCCCACAGAGCTGCTCCACATAAGCCTCCAGGACCTGCAGGCTTGTTCCTAAATCATGAACACTGACCTAAAAATTTTAGTCTATTTCCTGTTGTCAGAAAGTTTCCATGTAATGAACATCTTGAATCTACAAGTCTGCCTGTAATCAGTCCAGGGTGTCACATTTTGAACTTAGCTTAAGTTAAGCAGTTAATTAAGAGTCCTTGCAAAGGAGAATAATACCTACAGCATAATGCTGCCACAAAATTTCATGGTGAGGATGCTGCGTCCAGGGTGAAGTGGAGTGTTATTTTGCCACCACACCGTGTCTTTTGTGAAAGCAAAACGTTCCATTTTGGGCCCATCTGGTTGGAGTATCTTCATCCTCATGTGTGCTATTTCCCCTAGATGGTTCACAGCAAACTGCTCTCATTAATTGTTATTATTGTCTCCCATAATGGCTTTCTTCTTTCTACTCTTCAAAAAATGCCAGATTTGTCTATCCCAAATAAGATGGTCCTATAATCTCATAAAGATTATAAGGTTATCTTTGTCTTATTTAAAAATTTGTTTAATTGAAATATTTCAATGCAACCAAAACACAAAAACAGAACACATCTGTAAGATGTTGAAAACTTTTTGATCAGACAGTGAGAACCATTGGGATTTGAAGGCACCCAGACATGTTGTAATCTTATATTTTTTATTTATTTTTTCATTGATCAATTGGTAACACAGAGTTCTCACATATGAAGCAGAAATACAGGATACGCTTGGAATACGGTTTACCAATTATTGATACATTTTTTAAGTCCTTCTCATTCCCTCACTACTCCCCAAAGCCCTCCCTCCCTTCCTCCCTAAACTGTACTCAAGCTAACTCTGGGGGACACCTAGCAAAAAATAAAACAAAATAAAAGGACATTAATGAGGCTGTGCAATCCAACTGTCACATCTTTGGAGAAAGAAAAGTTAAGGAAATTAATAAAGCCTTTTTTAAAAAATTAAAAATATGGTTTTTCATTTTTTAAGTTAAGGCTTCTAGAGTTGAAAGGGATTCTGACAGGGATCATCAAGAACAGACTGCAATGTTAAATATGGGAAGTTAAAGTAAATGTGTTGGAGAAAGAGGCAGACCTGAAGGTATTGAAATAGACTAGATCTCGGAGGATAAAATCTGTTTTAATTTCTCAAAACTTGCAAAAGTTTGATTTATATACATATCATGAAATTTAGAAATGCCTCGCCTTTTTAAAAAGCATCCGGAGATCGGGTCGTCGATGTCTCCACCTTTGACCACTGCCTGATCCCCCTGTAGGTGGTGGGTCCACTGGGGGATGGCCTCGTGTCTCTCGTTCGGGCTTGGCCCGGCCGGGTCTTGCGAGTAGACACCTGGCCACCAGGCGCTTGCCGACAACTCCCGACCAACTGCCCCTGCTCCGCAGTACCAGTGCAATCCCACGTGTCTTGTTCTGGTTATCCTCATGAAAGCTTCTACACCACTCTTTCTCTGACCCGACACCCAGAACCTGTTTACCAAGGGAGACTCTACAAGGGGCATTTAAACCCCGGAAAACATAGCCTCTAGGATCATTCGACCACGCAAACCCCTCCACCACATCAGGGTGGTGGTTCAAGGAGGGGACTAAGGCAAAGCATTTCTAAAGTCTGAGGCCATGGTTCTCGAACGGAAAAGGGTGGCTTGCCCTCGTTAGGTTGGAGAGGAGCTCCTGCCTCGAATGTAGGAGTTTAAGTATCTCAAGGTCTTGTTCACAAGTGAGGGGAGAATAGAGCGGAGATGGATCGGTGCGGCCGCCTCAGTAACGAGGATGCTATGCCAGTTGTGGTGAAGAGAGAGCTGAGATGAAAAGTGCAGCTCTCGATTTACCGGTTGTGACCAATCCCGGATACAAGCGGCTGGGAATTCCCTTAGAGATAGGGTGAGGAGCTTGGACATCCAGGAGGAGCTTTGAGTAGAGCCGCAGCTCATCCACATTAAGAGGAGTCAGTTGAGGTGGCTGTGACATCTGTATAGGAGGCCTCCTTTACAAACCCAGGGGACGGCCCAGGACTTGTGGAGGGACTATGTTTCTCAGATGGCCTACGAATGCCTTGGGCTCCCCCTAGAGGAGCTGGAGGAGGTGTCTGGGGAGAGGGAAGTCCGCTGCCCTCGCCGCCCAGTCTCAGATAAAGTGGAAGACAACAACAACCTTGCCTTTTTCCATCCATCCATCCATTGTCTTCCGCTTATCCGGGGTCGGATCATGGGTGCAGCAGCCTAAGCAGAGAGACCCAGACTTCCCTCTCCCCAGCCACTTGGGCCAGCTCATCCGGGGGAATCCCAAGGCGTTCACAGGCCAGCCGAGAAACATAGTTCCTCCAGCGTGTCCTGGGTCTTCCTCTGAGCCTCTTCCCGGTGAGACATGCCCGGAACACCTCACCAGAGAGGCGTCTAGGAGGCATCCTAACCAGATACCCGAGCCACCTCAACTGGCTTCTCTCGACGTGGAGAGCAGCTCTACTCTGAGTCCATCCTGGATGACCGAGCTTCTTACCCTATCTCTAAGGGAGAGCCCAGAGGAAACTAAACTAATTTCGACCGCTTGTATCTGTGATCTCGTTCTTTCGGTCATGACCCAAAGCTCATGGCCATAGATGAAGGTAGGAACGTAGATTGACCGGTAAATCGAGAGCTTCGCTTTTTGACTCAGCTCTCTCATTCACCACGACAAGACCAGTACAGCGCCCGCATCACTACTGACGCAGCACCAATTCGTCTATCGATCTGCTGCTCCATTTTTCTCTTATTCATGAACAAGACCCCAAGATACTTGAAGTCCTCCGTTTGAGGCAGGACCTACCCCCAGACCCGGAGAAGGCACTCTACCCTTTTCCAGCTCAAGACCATGGCCTCGGACTTGGAGGCACTGATTATCATCCCAGCTGCTTCACACTCGCCTGCAAACTGATGCAGCTGATGAAGCCGATGAAGCCAATAGGACCACATCATCCAAGACGCAATCCTACGGCCACCAAAACGGATACCCTCAACACCTTGGCTGCGCCTAGAAATTCTGTCCATAAAAGTTATGAACAGAATCAGTGACAAAGGGAAACCTTGGCGGAATCCAACACTCACCGGAAACGAGTCCGACTTACTGCTGGCAATGTGGACCAAGCTCTGACACTGGTCGTACAGGGACCTAACGGCCCGTATCAAAGGGCCTGGTACCCCCACACTCCCGGAGTACCCCCCACAAAGCACATGTAGACTAGTTGGGCGAACTCCCATGCAGTAAGTAAGTAAGTAAGTAGTAAACTTTATTTATATAGCACCTATCACAGACATGGAAAATCACAAAGTGCTTTACAATAAAAAAAGGAAACATAACAGTAATAAAAAACTATATAAAATCAGTAAACTAATTTTAGCTAAAAGCCCGCCTGAATAAATAAGTCTTGAGACTTTTTTAAAAAGAGTCAGTGGAGTCGGAGCAGCGCAGTGATAGAGGGAGAGCGTTACAGAGTTTCATTGCCACCACCTGAAATGCTCTATCACCACAGGTTTTAAAATAAGTTATGGGTACCATCAGCAGCATCTGATTAGAAGACCTCAAAGTCCTAGAAGGACAGAGAGGCTTCAAAAGGTCCACTATATATTTGGGAGCACCTTCCAGGATCCTGCTGAGCATGTAGAGCTGGTCCAGTGTTCCACTGCCAGGACGAAAACCACACTGCTGTGTCAAGTTGTGTTGGTGTGGAAAAGTACAGTGCAGTCAGATTCAGTTATTTATTCAAATTGATTGAAAAGTTTTTCTATCTAAGGAAACCAAGCAGATTGCATCCAGTCAGTGACTTGTAGCAGTCACTCCTCCTGGATGAGCATGTAGAGACAGTGGACAGTCACTGGCGTTGACTTTGCAGCAATCCCTCATACTGAGCATGCATGTAGCGACAGTGGAGAGGAAAAACTCCCTTTTAACAGGAAGAAACCTCCAGCAGAACCAGAATGAGGTTCAGGGTGAGTGGCCATCTTCCACGACCGACTGGGGGTTTGAGAGAACAGAGCAGAGACACAAAAGGAATACAGAAGCACTGATCCAGTAGTACTTTCTATGGGAAGGAAAAGTAAATGTTAATGGATGTAGCTCTTTTAGTCGTTTCATCTAGGAAGAAAGAACAGATAAACTCTGAGCCAGTTTTCAAGTTTAGAGTCTGATAGAGAGCACATAGAGTTAGTTACAGTAAAAGCTCAGTCAGTAGCTATGTCTAGGAGAGAAAGGGTTAAACACTGAAAGACAGGGCCCAGTGGATCATCGGTAGAAGGTGAGCATTAAGTTGTTGGCAGCAGAAGCTTGGACGATGCCCCTCTCCAGGAAGGTGTCACAGGTAGACACAGAGTCAGGCCAAGTGTTGTACTCAAGTAAGAGTAGCACTACTTCAGTAGATCTTTACTCAAAAGAAGTAAAAAGTAGTCATCCAAAAAAATTACTCAAGTAAAAACGTATTAGATAAAAATGTAAGTTAAGTGCTGAATACCTTAGAAGTACTTTTTAATCTACTTTAATGTAATCATACAAAGTAAAAAAATATGAGCATGTTCTGGCTCTTTAAATAGAACTAAGACATTTGTGAAAATAAATCACATTACTACAAAATAAAACATTCGGGCAAAAGAAACACATCTTTCCAATCTACGTTTTCCATCACATAAAACTTACACTTTTGGTAGGTAATGTAAAAAGTTAGAACAGTGCAAAGTACTTCAAGTGACTGTCACGATCCGCCTGTGTTAGGTTTTTGAGTTTATGTTCTGTTTACTTTCTCTGTTCTGCCAGGTACTTTTCTATTCATTCAGGTTTATTAGTCTTCTTCTGTTTAGTTTGTTATTTCCTGGATTCCTATATTTAGATATGTTTATATTTCCTTATATATCTGGTTCCCCCTTGTTAAAGTCCTTCAGTTTAGTATCATTGTTTACTTGCTTCAGTTCATTTAGATGTGTTTCTGTTACTTCCCTGCATTTCCTTCTAATCAGTTTATTTGTCACACTCCCTCAGTTCCCTGCAGTCCCTTGGTTACCAGCTATCTTATATTCTCCTGATTAGTTCCCCTCCTAGTTGATTGGTCCACTTTCCACTTCCCTCAGTATTTAGGTTCTCTTGCTACCCTTTTTGCATGTTCTCTGATCCCTTGCTCCTGTTGCCATCCTGCTCATATCACTTGCCTGCCTGTTTTCCTGGTCAAGTTGTAAGTTTGTTTATAATTAAATATTTTTTCTCTACTCCACTACACTCTACATTTGAGTCCTACCTTAACACACAGATGCATGACAGTATATACGGTTTACTGTATATTCAGTTTACCACGAAATGCCACAACAGGCTCAGCAGAGCCGATCGAAAGCTAAAATTAATCTAGACAAAGAAGCTTGTTTTACAAACCAGAAGTCTCATCAGAAACACTAAACTAAAGAACAATAGATGGAAGAGCTACCAGCACTGGTGTTCAAAACAGCAAGCCCTGCACAAACATACAGAGTAAACACACTAAGCGACTTTCCAAAATATAAGAATCTATTATCAATTGGATGATTGGTGCCCAGGATGGCTAGCAGTTGCTTAATGTTCTATGTGCCACTGTTAGAGTTAAACAGCTTTAGACATGTCTTCCTTCCATGGTACAAAAAGAAAAAAGAATTTTTGACATGAAAGCAAGTTTTGAGAGAGGCCTGTAATTTTCGAGAGTATGAGGATCAAGAGCAGGTTTCTTAAGTAAAGGTTGAATTACTGCCTCAGTCAGTCAGTCAGATTCTACCACTTATTCCATAGTGGGTCGCGGGGGAGGTGGTGCCTATCTCCAGCAGTCTATGGGCGAGAGGCAGGGTACACCCTGGACAGGTCGCAAGTCCATCGCAGGGCAACACACAAACAACCAAGCACACACTCATTCACACACCTAAGGGCAATTTAGAGTGACCAATTAACCTAACAGGAATTTGGACTGTGGGAGGAAGCCGGAGTACCCGGTGAGAACCCACGCATGCACGGGGAGAACATGCAAACTCCATGCAGAAAGACCCTTGGCCGGGAATTGAACCCAGGACCTTCTTGCTGCAAGGCAACAGTGCTACCAACTGCGCCACCGTGCAGCCCTAAATCACTGCCTGTTTAAGCATTTTAGGAACCACACGAGAGGACAAGCTACTTATGATTGAGTGTACAACTGGTGCTATAGTGAGGAAGACCTCTTAAAAAAATCGGGGAGAGCATCATATGGAAATCCTGAGAGCTTTAAACATGTAACCACCTCTTGTAAGGAAAGCAAAGAAACTGGCTAAACGTATCAAAGTCAGCAGAGCAGATGGAGGGGACAGAAGGGTCTTGAACAGAGTGGGAGATCTGAGCTTTCAGAGATGATACTTTACCGATAAAGAAGTGAAGGAATGTTTCACAAGTTCCCCGAGAGGGCTCGACACAGGCAGTCTGAGGAGCCTGAAGGACCAGCTCAATAGTTTTGAATAAAACATGGGGCTTATAATAATTTGCTTGAATAATAGCAGAAAAGTGTTTTTCCTATCATCCTTAACAGTCTTCGGATAGGAACTCCAGTTGTGTTTTAAAATTTCATATGTTACCTGAAGTTTATCCTTCTTCCATTTACGTTCGGCTCTACTACACTGTCTTCTAGCAGCATGGGTGGTTTCATTCAGCCAGGGTTCAGTTTTGGCATTTACCTCCATGATCCTATAGGGGGTCACATAATTTTGAGCGGTTTGACAGGTTGGATAAATCAAATAAATCATGTAAAGACTCAGTTCTGGTTAAAAACAACAGAAAACGGGCCAGCAGTGGAAGGGTTAAAAACACAACAGCATCTAGCCACAGCATGGGGGATTAACTTTGGAACAAGGGAGGGAAACTTCAAACAAGACCGGCTTGTGATCCGACCAAACTACATCACAGAGCTCCAAGTTAAAAACTGGTAAACCGTAAGTTAAAACAAGATCCAGCGTGTGTCCACATCTTTGTGTAGGCACAGACACAGACTGCACAAGATTAAAAGAGTCAGTAAGGTTTAAAAAGTCCTTTGCCATTGGCTTATCAGGACACGTGAATATTAAAATCACCTACAATAAGAACATGATCATATTTTGGCATAATTTTGGGCAACAGATCAGGAAATTTGTTCAAGAAGTCATTATTGTATTTGGGAAGCCTGTAAACCACTGCACAGAGCACTGTGTGAGAGCGACCCAGCTCAAACACAGTCAGTTCAAAGCTCCCAGGTAATTCTGATAAAGTCAGTGGTTTACAATTATAATTCTTTTTAAAGACAGTCGCTACTCCACTTCCCCTGCTCGGCATTCGAAGGGAGTTTAAAAAGCAGCAATCATCTGGTAAAAGTTCTGTAAAAACCCTACAGAGAAAATTCAGCCCAAAATAAAAGTTTTATTCGTCAGCAATCTGACATTAATGAGTCCAAACTTGGCAGAGATCGGCACATCTATGTCCATTGCGGTCTGCGAGACCCAACACAGTGGTCACAGGTGCAGTGGGTTCAACCCGTGATGGCGGAGCTGAGGATTGAAGGTCCTACAGAGCTGGAACATCAAGGCGAAAAAAGGCTTAAATCCACACTCATTCCAAGGAGCTGCTGAAGAGCGCAGCAGACAGGCCGTAAACTTTATGAGCATACCGTTGCGTTTGCCCTGGCGTCTGTAGCGTTTTCAACGAGAGATTGGGGCCAGGGTGCGGCAAAGGTGAGCTGGATCCCAGAATAAAAATAAAGCTAAATTTTTTGTCTGTATAATGGCATTTATGAAGTCACTGGAAAAATGCCGAAGGTTCAGGTTTTGGTGATTTACACCAAAAGAAAGTTCACTATATCACCAAGACACAGCCGGAACAGCACAAACACACATAGCAAGGGCAGACATGGATAGCAAGCCTCACACGCTGGCGCCATCTTGATTCAAAGGTGAACTTGAACTTAAATTCTGAGTGTTTTCACTCTGAAGCAATCTTTTGCATCACAAACTCAATCAATGATTAAACATTTGAAGCAAATAACAGTTTGGTATTTTGTTGTTTTAAGAACTCTGCTAGCTAGGAGTTCAATGACCCTCTGATGAGGATTATCTGCACTGTTTTTTAAACTGGAGAGTCCTGCAGAGAGCTTAGGAAGAGAAAAGTTATTGTCGTGTCCCAATTCAGTTATGATGCCAGGAATCAGTATGCACTTGATCTGTGTCATCATCTGCTACCAAGCTGTCTTAGCGATCATGAATCGTAGCATTAGGATCCTTCTTGATGTCAAAGATATTGGTGGTTTCCCTCTCTTTTCTGTTCTGTTTGGACACTTAGACACATTGGCACAATTCAACGTTTAACTAAGGGAACACACTGCTCTTTGTCCATAGATCATTCTTTACACCATAATATCTGATACGATTTGTGTCTGTGTGTTTGTATCTCATGTATCAGCGTGCAACTCTGCTGCCTCTCTCCTGCAGGCGCTGCTGACGTGCAGTGAGTTAGGCTCATCAGTGGGAAGCCTTAAAAGGACTCCGAAAGCAGGGAAGAGTTGCCAGTTTGCTGTTGCCTATCAGTGGTAATAATGTCTCTGTGTTGCTGAAACCTTGCAATCTTGCTATCAGAAAACTTACCTTCTGTGTTTTCTCTTCCTTTCAGGGTTGTTGACAGTTCTGGTGAGCTGATCTCCTGTTTGTTGTTTACTCCAGAGATCAGCTGCTAGCTCTTGGTTGCTATACTGCGCCGCCTTACACCGAGTGGCCCAATAATTCCAGCAAACTGAGGAGGAAAAGACACGGAATGTGCCAGCATCGGGCGTCAGATGGTTTTCATTTAATTCGGGTCGACAGAACCAAGAAGAGCGATAGGAAGAAAGGAGGGGGTCTGGCTGTGTTAAGTTCATCTCCAGCCTGTCTACAAACCCCTTGTACACAGAGAACCAGCTGTGACACACAGCGAAAAGATGGCCTGAGGAGACTGAAGAAGCTCTGAGGGACTGTTTCAGCTGCATGGCGTGGGAAGAGCTCTGTGCTCCTCACGGGGAAGACAATGATAGCAACACAGACTGCATCATAGACCAAAATAATTTGTGTGGACAACACTGTGCCCCTCATGAAGGTACCGTCTTTCTCCAACAGCAAGGCCTAGATCAACCCTGAAATAAAGGCCCTCATCTGCATCTTGCTCTGACCCAAGTGGAGAAGCCAGGAAGCACTGTTAGGAACATTTTGTTTAATTTCTCCAGTGCTTTTAATGCCATGCAGTGTGGATTTCTGAGGGACAAGATGGAGTGGTCAGGAGTGGACCACCATCTGTCCCAGTGAATAATGGACTACCTAACTAGCTGCCTGCAGCATGTGTGGACACTGGCCTTTGTTCTCTGACGACAGCCATAGTCGGCCTCATCACAAGTGAGGAAGACTCCGAGTACAGACAGTGGACACAGGATTTTATGGACTGGTGCCAGTGGAGCCACCTCTGATCAACACTGGGAAAACTAAGGAGGTGGTGGTGAATTTCCACAGGCGCAGACCCAACACACTGACCGCAGTGAACAACCAAGAAAATTATATTGAGATAGCGGACTCTTATAAGTATCTGGGTGCTCACCTGAACAATAAAATGGACTGGAGTCACAACACTGATGCTACAGAAAGCATCAGAGCAGACTTAATGAGGCGACTGACATCTTTTGGAGTGCAGGGGGTGCTCCTGAAGACCTTTATTGACTCTGTGCCGGCATCAGCCAACTTCTATGGTGTTATGTGTTGGAGCAGCAGCTTATCTACAGCTGAAAGGAAGTGGTTAGATCAGCTCCTCAGGAAGGCCAGCTCTGTCCTAGGATGCCCCTGGACACACTTTTTATTTTTGTTCATTGATTAGCCATTAAAACGTTCATAGATAGAAAAAAAAACACATAAAATAAAATATATTGATGACAAACACCAAACCATACATGTCTGAACACATCGCATCACCTTTGCAGCTAAGCAATATTTTTGTAAACCGGCCAGATATTTGAGGTTTACACAACATTCTTGCCTAAAAACATTGTAAAAGTTCATTTTGTTTAACAGAACATGCAATATATCCAACTTTTTTCACTGCTTTTCTCTCTCCTCTGGATATTGCTACATCAGTTTCAACAATCTGCTTCGACCTACAATGAATCATGGGATAGAGTGGGCCACGAAGAGAACACCGGACCCATCCTTCAGATTTGTGGAAAAAGATGCATTTGTCATCAACATTTGGAGGAGCCTTCGAATTTGGACTGCCTTCATCACATCGCTGTGATGTAAAGGGCCATTATTGTGGCCTTCGAAGGATGCAGCCCCTGAATTTGGACACAACCACAGACTGTTGCACCTAGGTACCCATCGGGGTGCAGATCCTTTCAATAAGTGTTAACATCCTTGCTGCTATTTGCAGTTTGTCCATTAATTCTAAATAGTGTCTTGTTGTTTTTCTCATGCACGATTAAAAATGCACTTTTTGTATATTTTCAAAATATAATTATTTTTAATTTACTGTGTAGTCTACTCTTACTTTTTGATCTTTATAGTTTTTTTCTGTTTGTGAGTACCTGTATGCTTCCATGTACCTTTTACTTTGTTGCTGACACATCTGAATTTCCCCACTGCAAGACAATTAAGGGTACTTCTATTCTATTCCACTGCAGCCTAATAATCAGTTCTCCTCCTTTCCAGTCCTCCTGGAAACACCCCTGAACCGGAAACACAAGATTAATTGTTATTTCAATATATCTTTTAAACCATTATTCAAAACACACCTTAACATTATAAGCAGGCCATATAAACTATGTGGATCAGCTCTGGACATCTCTGTCAGAACTGGGAATCTTCCTAGGCTGTAACAACTCTGGCTTCCTCCTACAGCTCCAAAACATGACTTCTAGGTTAACTGGTTACTCTAATTAACCTAACCTATATTTGAGTAGGTTGGTGCATGGTTGCTTGTCTTGTGTGTCCCTAGGTTTTCCTGTGATGGACTTGAGACCTGTCCAGAGTGTACCCCGTCCAGTGTCAAATGACCACTTGAGGTAGACACAGTACCCCTCACAGCCTAGAAAGAATAAGCAGGTATTGAGAACGGATGGATGGATAAATTTCAAATACGAAAGACAATGACTCTCATGATAAATTAGGTTTTTGCAGGACCAAAGTGCAGACAAGAAAGAGAAAGCAGCAAGGTTTGTAGATGAATGCTTTTAATGATACAAACCAGTAAACGTACGGCTTTAGGCAGGACATGGAGTGGGTAGTAGCCAGAAGGAACCAGTGGAGAGCAATGAAAACCGGAGAGTAAATGTACTGCGATAGGGTGGACAATGGACCAAAGAACACTGGGAGCTAATCAGGGAGGAATCAGGAGCAGCTGGTGAAAGAGGAAATGCAGGCAATTGAATGAGGGAGCCTAATTAACACAGATGAGCAGGGAATCCAGGGAAATAATAAAGCATCTACATGAACAGAAATAAGTAAACAATGGGACTACCTAAAGAACATAAACAGGAAGGATATGGATCTACAAGGAAATAGAAACTAAAACATCTAACACAGTAATCCAAGAAAGTAATCTAAACACAAGAATGCATGATAAATCTAATAAACGTGAATGAACTGAAATAAAGCAAATAAAGAACATGGCAATGCAGAGAAAGTAGACAGAACTCAAACTCAAAACCACTAACGCAGATTAGTCATCTGCAGTAACCCAGTCTAACCTTTTTGTGATGTTCCTAGAGTTCTCATGTTACTTAAAATTTGCTTCCTTGTGCCCTTAACATACATGCCTTATCTTTGCCTCCACCAGTGTTGTCAGGTCACTTCCTTGATTACTCCACTTCTTCAATGTTCCCTTTCTCCTCTGTGCATCAGCTACCCATCTTTATTCAGCTGCCTGTCTACCATTATCTCCATATCAGTCTAGAGATCATTTAACATATCTGGCATTGCTTAATTCTCCTGTTTACCTTCAGCTACCAGCCTCCTTCTGAGATATTTCCATCCCATTAATTGAATTACTGATAGCCATTGTTCTCAAACTGTGGTACAAATTTGGTGTTTGTTTGGGGGATACGACTGAATTGGCTACTTTTGCTAATTGCTGATTAAATTGCTGATTAAATTCCTAATTGTTATGAGGTTGTAGTTTTTTAAATAGGTTTGAGAATCAGTGACCTAAAGTCATCAGTACCAAACACAGTACCAAACATCAGTACCAAACACCAATCAAACGCTCTCTCCTCTTTTGTAACACCTGCCTTTTCCCCTCAACATACTTGATTGTGATAAAATCCTTTTAAGTTGCCTTTTCTGGTTATAGAGACTTTTTCGCTTAAACTCACCCTATCCTGAACTGATCCTTACCCTACTTAACCCTAATCCTACGTATTAATTGCTCAAAACACGCAGATACTTTCTGTAAGCAGCCTGTTACGAAAATACATTTTGTTCTTGATTCTTTGGTTAAGTCTATGGAAAATATCAGTGATAACACTATTAAAATATTTTAGCTCAAACAAAGTGATTTCCAAAGAGCAGATAAAACTTGCCTTAGAAGCTGTATGATCAACTGAAGATATATCTTTCAGGTCCTGTGATGTTTGCTGATTTTTTTCCAAAGAAAATATTTAAAGATGTTCAGAAAGTCCAGAGCAATATTCATAAGACTGTTTTAAAAGATTACAAGAAAATCTGCCTGCCTTGAATCAATTGTAGAGATTTAAGGGTGATGTAAATCTTTTGTACAGAATGGATTATTCAGATAAAAACAACAAAACAATCAAATTTTCATATCCATTAAAGTTCTTATTTGGAATAAAGAAATATAAGGCAAAACATAAATGCAACACTTTTTGAATAATGATTCCATCAGTCCTGTGCAGAAACAGGGTCTGATTAGTTTGTGAGGGTGATTCTCAATAGTTTATTTTAAATAGATTCTTAAAATAAATTTAATTGCAGAGATGCTGAAATACTTCTGCATAAATATCCACAATCTTGGTGAGTTTAATTTGTTGCACAGTAGCATTATTTACTCAGGAGAGCCTACTGACTGGTACTGACGTGATATGCGTTGCCTAAGAAAGAAAAATGCTGATAAGAACCTGCACTCTGTCGCAAAAAAAGAAATAAAAAAAGCAGTAGGCATTGCTCACAGTCTTGTGTGTATCACATTCCAACATAAATCAGGTTAGAGGAGGTTTTTACACTGAACTAGCTTTACATATTGGCGGCTTGATTTTCAGCTTGCACACTAATTCAAAGCAAGACCTTCACTATTATACTGCACCAAACAAATCTGTCAACAAAAAACAGCTAACAATCTTTAAATGGTAAACAGGCGGAGAAGTTGATACTTAATAAGCGGTTTCTCTGGTCTTTGCATTATTTCTGTTCTGACACGAACAGATATGTGACACAGAAACATTCTGGATGTCTAGCAACATACAAAATGCAGATTTCTGGGCGCTGCAGTGGAGAAAAAGCCAAGGCTGCCTCTAAGCTGAGCCAATTTGTCCTCGGTTTTCTGATTAGACTTTTAGTATTGACAGTTTTGCATCAGCTCATCAACCCAATGTCACCAAACAAATGTCTTTTCCTTAATGTTCTACATGTTGCCCGAGTTAAGTAAACAATGTTTCATAAGAGGTGTGAAAAAAGCCTTGTCAATATTCAAACATCGAGCTCCAAGTAATGTCTACCTGTCTAACTGTAACCCCTTTCTTAGCATTTAGCTTTGTGTCAGTGCTCAGCCTATATTTATGCACTTTTAATCAACTAACTCTAACTTACCAGAGGAAAGAACAAAGTGGAAAACTGAGAAATTTTGAGTTTTAGGGGAATCAGAAATTTAAAATGGTTGTGGAATAAAATGTGCAGGCTGAGTCAAGTTTTGAGATCCATTATTCTGTCCTTGATTCAACATGGTTTAGGCGAAGTGAATGAAAAAATTCAGCTTTGACAAAATCCCATCACATTGCTCTGTATACGGGTCGCAATCTACCACTAAGCCATGCGCTGCACCCTGAAAACGAAAAAAAACCCCAATAACTCATATCCTAAGTAATCTATTTTATGCTACAAGCTTTAACCAAAAACATGATATCTTTCATGTATAAACACTACAATTCTATAACAGTGGGGAACTGAAAACAGACTCGATGAAATGGTTGTCAGTAGCATAAATGAGCAGACTGCCCCAGTCAAATTTAATGTTAGGGTTCTTTCAAGGGCTACTGGAGACCGTCATGAGTATTATTAATTTTACTGTCTGAACTTTCAGCTTACAACACTGCCTGTTCTGTAAGCAGCTTGCCGAGGCATTTACAGAGCACACTGACCTGCTGGTTTATTATGACGTCAGATGAATTAGGAAAGCGATTGCTCTGGACTGTTTCTGAGAACGCTATGTAAAAACAAAAAAAAAAAACAGTAACATTTTTGGACCACATGCTGGATGAACAGTTCATGGCAGAGTGACATATTTGGACATGTGAACACACTGAACCTACATACATTTCTTCACATTGTCAGCCACATTGTGTTGGATGTTTGCCCAATGAAACATACTACCTCAGAATTATGTTTCAGGTTTGGTATATGAATTTAATCTTAATATCAGTTACTATCTATTACCCAGCTAGATAGTGATAACACTTTGAATAGCTTAGCTTTCTAGTTTTTTTTTATTTCGAAAATTGAAAATCCTTACTCTATTCATCTAGTTTCTATATAGCAACGGGATTTCATTACGTCCAAGAAAGTTTAGCATTTTTTTGCAATGTAGCCAAATACATTTTATGTGCCTAGGTTATTTGATCAAGATTCATCCAAGGATTCTATAAGATTGATGACATGACTGAAGATTTAGCAGTCATAAGCCAAAATGTCTTGACCTTGTCTGTAGCAACCCCTTTTGGTAAGTGGCAGTTGTTTTTTTTAAATCTGAGTAGCTGTGCGCATACTGTATTTAAGTTCAGTAATTTGAAGAGATGTTTGTTTGCCACTGTGGGCTAAAGCCTAAAAAACAAATACTGTTAGAATTAAAGACAGAAGAAGAAAGGTCTTTTGACCTAATGATAGGAGCAGACACATTTAAATGGCAGTCTAGACTCTGAGCTGGAAAGAAATGGCAACCGGTTTTACTCTTCTGTAATTATGACGATTCTGAATGGGAAAACAGAATGGATGGTAATTATTTGTTACTGGATTGCATTATAAAATATGTCCATTACAATTAGGTTCATTGCTAAATTTATTATGTATTTTTGAATAATGTTCATTAATTTTAAGCCTAAAATGACATTGACTTATTTTCTTAATGAACTTAAGTGCATTAAGGTCTCCAGAGCATTGTTAGAATAATAAGTGCACCACACTTATGCTAGCAACGGGTGTGGTTGCTTTTGAGTTACAGTGCACCATCTCTCTAAAATATGACTGAAGGACATAAGGTCACATTGCTGTTCACACTAATGCATACTTTGCACATAGGCTTGGTTTTAGAATTAAAATCCCTGCTATATTATTGTCAACTCACACTGATTGCAGCTGTTGAGCCCAGTTTCCATTTAGACTGTTTGCTCACAACATAGCAACAATCCAATAGATTTTAGACTGAACAAAATTGCTGAAACAGGTCAAAGGGAAGCAGACTTTGTCATCTAATACAGGCAGTGGTTTATGTGGTTTATCTCTGCAAACATGAACTGTGCTCTGTTTGCAAACATTAACTCCTTTCTTTATTTTATTTTTTATTTTGTCGCACTAGTGGCCTTTATTTTGGAAGTTGAGCGACAGGAATTGGGTGGACAGAGAGGGGGGAAGACATGCAGAACAGGTTACAGGCCGGGAGTTGATCATGTGACAGCTGCGTTGATATGGCGCGGTATCAGTGCCAAAATGAATTTAATTTAATTTAATTTAATTTAATTTAATTTAATTTAATTTTAAAATTTAATTTAATTTAATTCAGTTTATTTATATAGCGCCAATTCACAACACATGTCTCAAGGCACTTTACAAAAGTCAGGTACATACATTCCAATTATTAACCATTGAACAGGGCAGTCAGATTCAGTTATTTATTCAAATTAGATAAAAAGTTTTTATCTAAGGGAAACCCAGCAGATTGCACCCAGTCAGTGGACTTGCATTTTTTTTTTTTCCTCCTCCCGGATGAGCATGTAGAGACAGTGGACAGTCACTGGCGTTTGACTTTGCAGCAATCCCTCATACTGAGCATGCATTGTAGCGACAGTGGAGAGGAAAAATCCCTTTTAACAGGAAAAAACCTCCAGCAGAACCAGAACCCAGGCTCAGTGTTGAGCGGCCATCTGCCACAACCGACTGGGCGTTTGAGAGAAACAGAGCAGAGAAAAAGAGAACAAGAAGCACTGAACCAGGAGTACTTTTTTTGGAAAGGAAAAGTAACTGTTAATGGATGTAGTTTTTTGTCGTTTCATCTAGAAAGGAAAGAACAGAAAACTCTGAGCCTTTTTAAGATTAGAGTATGGAAGAAAGCACATAGATTTTAGTTACAGTAAAAAGCTCAGCCAGTAGCTATATCAAGGAGAGAGAAAGGGAAACACTGAAAAAAAGGCCATGGGGATCATCGGTAGAGGGTGAGCATTAATTTTTTGCCAGAAGCTTTGGACGATGCCCCCCCCAGGAAGTCAGGCCAGGTGTATTTTTGGAAGAGAAAAGAGAAAGAAATAAAGTTTAAAGCTGAAATAACAGCAAAAAATGCAAAATTGGGGAGTAGTGTGAGAATGTGGAAGAGGGGGGAGTGGTCATTATGTCCTCCAGCAGCCTAAGCCCTAGCAGCATAAACTACAGAGATAGCTCAGGATACCTAAGGCACTCTAACTATAAGCTTTATCAAAAAAAAATTTTTTAAGCCTAGCCAAAAAAGTAGACAGGGTTCCACCCAGGGACTAAAACGGGGGTGGGTTTCCACAGGAGAGGAGCCTGATAACTGAAGGGGTCTGCCTCCCATTCTACTTCTAGAGACTCTAGGAACACCAGTCTGAGAACAAAGTGCTCTGTTAGGAATATATGAAACAATCAGATCTCTAATGTATGATGGAGCTAGATCATTAAGGGGAATTTTAAATTCTATTCTGGATTTAAATGGAGCCAATGAGGGGAAACTACAATAGGAGAAATATGTTTCTTTTTAATTTTCATCAAAACTCTTGCTGCAGCATTTTGAATCAGCTGAAAAGGGTTTGAACTGCATTTTGGACATCCTGATAGTAAAGAATTACAATAAACCAGCCCTTGAAGTAACAAAAACTGGAATTTTTCGCGTCACTCCTGGATAGGATATTCAAAAAAAATTTGGAAGTTTTCCCGGAGGTGAAAGAAGGAAATCCTAGAAAAACCTGTTTAATATGGTATTAAAAGACATGTCGTGGGCAAAAAACCCCAAAGGTTTTTTTTTATTATCGGAGCTCAATTTAATGCCATCCAGGTTAAGTGATTGACCAAGCAGTTTCTTTTTCAAAGACTCCGGTCCAAAAACTACAACTTCTGTCTTGTCTGAATTTAGAAGTAGAAAATTTAAAGTTTGTATGTCTTTTTATGTTTTTATGTCTTCCAGACATGCTTGTAGTCTATCTAACTGGTTGGGCTCATCAGGTTTTATGGATAAGTAAAGCTGAGTATCGTCAGCGTAACAGTGAAAATTTATCCTATGCTGCCTGATAATTTTACCTATTGGAAGCACATATATAGTGAAGAGAATTGGAAAATTAAGACTATTGCGCACCCAGCGGTGGCTACTTCCTTGTTGCATGAGGCTATATCCATTCCGAAGCCAGCTACTGATCTTATTAATGATATAACGGTAACTGAGCGGCTGGCGCTGGCAAATGAGAAGGAGAGTACTCACTTGCAATAGCATTGGAGAGGCTGGCAATACCACTGGAGAGGCTGGCAATAGCATTGGAGAAGCTACAGGCGTTAGGACTGGAGAAGCTAACGGTCTTAGCATTGGAGAAGATACTGGTGTTAGCATTGGAGGAGCTACTGGAGTTAGCAGTGGAGAGGGTAGTGACTAGCATGCTTCTTCTTCTGGTGTTTATTGGCGGTTGGCAAAAAACTTGAGGTGTGGATTACCGCCCTCAACTGTCATCCTTCCAATGAGCCATCCAAAACTTTTGATAGGAGGTGTATTAGCAAAACTTGTGAACAACTTGTGAACAACATAAAGTGTCATCCTGGACATGTTAGTGTGAAGTGTCGTCTCTGCAGCCCTGACACTGAACTGTTAGCAGTAAGTTTTTGTCCATATTATTTACCCAAAGAGTTCACTAGTGTTTTTTGGCAGCTGCTTATGTTTCACCATCAGCTGTTGCTGACACTGCATTTGATGCCATCATCTTAGTTGTTGCTAAGCTCCAGACATCACCTCAATGCGTTTGTGGCAATATCTGGTGATTTTACCCATGCTTCACTCTCTGCAACACTTCCAATATTTCAGCAGTTAGTTGGCCGCTCTACCAGAGAAAACAAAATGTTGGATTTGTTCTATGAAAATGTCAAGGAATAATACATCTCTAAAGCAAGACCTCCTCTAAGCAAGTCATATCACAATTTTGTTTTTCTTTGCTTGAAATATAAGACCCTTGTTTATAGGAAACCTGTATTAAAGAGAATTGTGAAAAGATGGTCACAGGAAGTTGAAGAAGCCCTGTGAGGTTGCTTTGAGGCTATAGACTGGGATGCACTGTGTCAGCCACATGGAGAGGACAGCAATGACATGAGTGTGTAACTGACTATGTAAACTTCTGTATGGATAACACTATTCCTACCAGAATGGTGAGATGCATCCCCGATAATGAACCCTGGATCACCAATGACCTGAAGGAACTGATAAAGAACACAAAAAGGCATTTGGCGGGAAACAGGGAATTTCGTTTACAATTGACCAATATACTTTCACAGTGCCAGTTGATTAACCAGTGACCATCACTGATTGATGATGTCAAGTTCCACATATTCTCTTTTTCAAAACAATTAAACCATTGATATGAGTAAAAAGACACATTTTGATATTTTGAGATGTGTAGGTTTTTAGTTTTCTGCCACACAATGACAACTATTTTGATGGAATTTTCCCATGAATAATTTCTAAAAACCCTCCAATGTGTGAAAAACCGCTAAATTTTTAACAACCCATCCAAAGCTATTTTTTTCCAGTCCAACATGTTCAAAAGAAGCCCAACTGGGGAGAAACCAGGACGGTCTGGCAAATTGCACAGCTCTACACAGTGTACCCCAGTCCCATAAAGAAAACAACAAAAAAACATGCAGGAACATAACAGGGGTTGGACAATAAAACTGAAACACCTGGTTTTAGACCACAAAAATTTATTAGTATGGTGTAGGGCCTCCTTTTGCGGTCAATACAGTGTCAATTCGTCTTGGGAATGACATATACAAGTCCTGCACAGTGGTCAGAGGGATTTTAAGCCATTCTTCTTGCAGGATAGTGGCCAGGTCACTACGTGATACTGGTGGAGGAAAACATTTCCTGACTCGCTCATCCAAAACACCCCAAAGTGGCTCAATAATATTTAGATCTGGTGACTGTGCAGGCCATGGGAGATGTTCAACTTCACTTTCATGTTCATCAAACCAATCTTTCACCAGTCTTACTGTGTGTATTGGTGCATTGTCATCCTGATACACGGCACCGCCTTCAGGATACAATGTTTTGAACCATTGGATGCACATGGTCCTCAAGAATGGTTCGGTAGTCCTTGGCAGTGACGCGTCCATCTAGCACAAGTATTGGCCAAGGGAATGCCATGATATGGCAGCCCAAACCATCACTGATCCACCCCCATGCTTCACACTCTGGGCATGCAACAGTTTGGTGGTACGCTTCTTGGGGCTTCTCCACACCGTAACTCTCCCGGATGTGGGGAAAAACAGTAAAGGTGGACTCATCAGAGAACAATACATGTTTCACATTGTCCACAGCCCAAGATTTGCGCTCCTTGCACCATTGAAACTGACGTTTGGCATTGGCATGAGTGACCAAAGGTTTGGCTCTAGCAGCCCGGCCGTGTATATTGACCCTGTGGAGCTCCCGACGGAGAGTTCTGGTGGAAACAGGAGAGTTGAGGTGCACATTTAATTCTGCCGTGATTTGGGCAGCCGTGGTTTTATGTTTTTTGGATACAATCCAGGTTAGCACCCAAACATCCCTTTCAGACAGCTTCCTTTTGCGTCCACAGTTAATCCTGTTGGATGTGGTTCGTCCTTCTTGGTGGTACGCTGACATTACCCTGGATACCGTGGCTCTTGATACATCACAAAGACTTGCTGTCTTGGTCACAGATGCGCCAGCAAGACGTGCACCAACAATTTGTCCTCTTTTGAACTCTGGTATGTCACCCATAATGTTGTGTGCATTTCAATATTTTAAGCAAAACTGTGCTCTTACCCTGCTAATTGAACCTTCACACTCTGCTCTTACTGGTGCAATGTGCAATTAATGAAGACTGGCTACCAGGCTGGTCCAATTTAGCCATGAAACCTCCCACACTAAAATGACAGGTGTTTCAGTTTCATTGTCCAACCCCTGTAATGTGTACGCATGATGATGCCCCTTCACATTTCTGCCTGCCCCCTCACATTGTCCAGTGAGCTAACCCCTCCCTCCTACTTATCTTTTCTGAGAGGATTGTTCAATCTCCATCCAACGGGTCCGGACTTCCCTAAACCTGAAAGTTCTTACTAAGCAGGTTTACTGAAAGATCTGTTTAAGCTGGTGTGGAAATGACACACCTAACCCCTGACAGCCTACATCCAGATGTCTCACCCCTTTTCAGCCGGTGGTCTGGCCAACCAAGTAGCCCACAGCAGTCACCCAACCCTCAACAGTCACTTCTATTAACGGCAGCTCATTCCCTAGTTTTACAACTTGCACTTGGTATATGAGTTAAGTTAAATTTAGTGCCTCAGCACAAGCCCCAAGGGAGTTGTTTTAACAAGTTTGCCTTA
Organism: Crenichthys baileyi; assembly: GCA_036173005.1. Lineage (NCBI taxonomy): Eukaryota > Metazoa > Chordata > Actinopteri > Cyprinodontiformes > Goodeidae > Crenichthys > Crenichthys baileyi. The sequence continues at coordinate 1,948,453 of JAHHUM010000291.1, read as the reverse complement.
AGGCAACCTATAAAAACCTCCTAAAATGATTTAGAAACAGGCTACAAGGCTTTGTGCCACAAACCAAAAACCAAAAAACAAAGTCACTCAAATAACTGACTGTCCAAAATTTATCTAGAATTATATTTGCTTTCTTTAATTAGTAACACTTTTGCAGGGGTCAGTAACAGCATACAATCCAGCAACACATTATGATTGAATAATAGAAATGAATCAATCAACTTAACCTATTTTTCCCTGATGCTGAAAGTGGTGAGCTTGAAGAGGAGGCTTTGAAGATGGAAGCTCATCCATGTATCCGATGGAGATGAATTCTTCGGGAGGCTACAAGTGGATTTATTGGGCAGAAGGCATCTTAAATCTTCAGTTTTCTTACTCTAAGCAGACTGGCACTGATGCTCCAGGGATGCTTCAATGGTCTGTCACTGATGTACTATATATATGTCAGTAAATATAGTCAGTAACTTGCTGTGGCTTAGGAGTTGGAGGAAACCCTTGAGGTATAACTGAGGTTGACTCAGGATTTCTGGAAGCCTGAACCGCGGAGCAATCAGTTGTTCACCGACCAAGTTCACTTCGGTTGTCTGGGTAAAAATGTAATAGATTAAATCAGATCCTCAATTTGGAGCCACACTTCTTAGGACACACGGGTTTATCCTCTTTTCATTGCAGATTATCAGCGGGTCGGTGCCTTGGGTCCTCTGATTCATCTGTAGCATCATTTTCTGTTCGATCTTGCTTGCTGGTCTTCTGCAAGGAAAAAACAGTTCCTTTTTTGGCACTGCTTTTATAGCGCAGATAGCCTCATTGGCCAGCCGTTTGATGTCAGGCTCCTCCATTAGTGCCCAGTACTTAGTCTTGCGGTCACAGTGACTTTTTTGTGCTGTTTGTTGACCTTCAAGATACTCACTGTCAGCATGCAGCTGATTCCCGTCACTCCTCGTCAGCATACAGCTCTCTTCCTTATCTGCTCAACCTTAAACTTTACAGTATCACACTTTTCACACAGCTTTTTGCTTTTACTTCAGTACCAGTTAAAAACCATCACTTAATTCTTTTTATTCATACATCACAACTGATTAACATAATGTCTCTTTCATAAATATGTGATTAATAGTTTCTAAATCTTAATGCTTTTTAATAATCAGTTCACAATCATAATTCAATCATATTACTATTTATATGTTTTAACTTGATAGTCAAAGATCACTCATTACATTTAGTACTGTAGAAAATCAACACACATCATTTCATTACTTCCACTTACAGTTGTACTGTAACAAACTGTTACTTATAAGTAGACACAAGCACCTTCACCTCTTCACAGAAGGACTTCAACTAGCATATTTGCACATACTAGAAAGTAAAAATTGCACACATTTTATTTTTGAAGTGTTTATTGATTGTTAGTTGTCTTTCCTTTTTCCTGTTTTGTAGCCAGTGGCACTGTGGCACTTTGATTGAGAGTAGTTAGACCCTGGAGAAGAAGGGAGACATAAATTAGACTTCAAACATAGTTTGTGCAATATTTCAGTTTAGCCTTGTTTGGTGGTTGTGTGTGATTTATGGTAGCTTAAAGTGACTGGTGTTTTAGTGTGTTTGTACTTACCTTGTCCTTGTGTCCACGTCTCTCAGCTAAAAGAGTCCTGCGCAGAACGAAGGCCCTTAAGAGGGTTCCGGGCTGGACCAAGGCAGGGAACGTTAGCTTCTTTTTTTATATGGTTTATGGTTGTGGTTATTGTTTATGGAGGGTTCTAGTTAGTTTCATGTACTTATTTTAACATGTACATCCCTGGGAGAGTTTTAGTGGTTTTAGCCTGTTAGTAAAACAGTATTTAAGGCGCCTGTTTCCATTACTTGTTTTACTGCTACTGGAGAAAACACTGCGGCATGTGCAATTTTTTTGTAAATAGGGATTATTGCTGGAAATTAAAAATTGTGGACCAAGCCACTTCCTGCCTCTGATTGCCTCTGATTGTCTACTTCTGCACCTCACTTACTCCACCCTCTGAAGGCCAGCCAACGTTACAGTACCTCTGTAATAGATAAAATGGTTAATATATGACTCCATACAGGCCTCTTCAGTCTTTCAGTACCAGAGTGTGAAGATATACATTTTATTTTTTATTGATTTACGTGAGCATTTAATAGTTGTTGCATAGATTACATGAAAAGATCTCATCTCATTTTTACACCCTTCATATATGCATGCTTAGAACCAGCCCTGATCGTACCACCTGAATCGAGCTAATGAACTAAACACATTCTTCAATAGGTTCAATTCAGGAACAAGCTCAGCATTCTTCTTTTCTGCCCGCAGCCAAACAGACATCTCACCCTCCTCTGACCCACAGCTATCCTGTCACACCTTAAATGTTTTATCTTCCACCTCAGCCATGGACCCTTCTGCTTCTACATGTTTGTCTTCAACCAAATCAGAAGATACTGATGCTCTCTTTGCCTACCCCTTCAACCTGTGTGTCTGAAGAAGTCAGGCAAAGAGGCAACTGGAGAGACTTAACCAGAATAGGGCTGCAGGTCCAGATGTTGGTAGTCCTATAGCCCTAAAGGCCTCTGCGAAGCAGCTCTGTGGGATTCTACAGTATCTCTTCAAACTTAGCCTGACCAGGAGAAAGTTCCAGTATTGTTGATGATCTCCTGTCTTATTCCAGTACCAAAGAGAGCTTACCCATCGGTCCTCAATGACTATAGACCTGTTGTCCTGACATCACACATCATGAAGGTCCTTGAAAGACTCCTGTTGGCCCACCTGAGTAGGCAAACAATAAACTATAAGGACCCCCTTCAGTTTGTTTATCGCTCTGGAGTTGGAGTTAAAGATCTTACACCTTCTTCAACAAACCCACTGTCATCTGGACAAAGCCGGCAGCACTGTGAGGATCATGGTCTTAGATTTCTCCAGTGAATTTAACACAATTTAACCCGACTGGCTTTGTTAAAAACTCCAGAAGACTCAGGTGGAGGCCTCCTGGATCAAAAAGACCACAGTTTGTCTGGTAGTCGACCCTAACTGAGGTCTTTGTACAAAATGCTGGCATTGGCATTCGTCAGTCTGTGGTGGACAAAAGTATTGTTGACTTGTTTGCCGAAAACATGCTGCCACTGCACGTCGTAGAGTCCCCGACCTTTCTTGGCCTGGTCAGGACCCTGAATCCCAGCAAGTTGTCCATGTCCCACCACACCCTTGGCAGAATAATCTATGCAACCCATGAACAGAAGAGTATCTTACAAGGTATGTATTGAATTTAAAGTGGAACTAAACCCGATGTAAAAGCATATAAAAGCATAGACAAATGCCACCAAAGTGGGCAGTGCCAAAAGACACTGAGGGACGTGGCCAAATGTGGGCGCTATCGAAGGGGTTTAAGTAGGGGTGTGGTCAGATTAATAGATTAATTTGTCATATTAACATGATGACCAGAGCAATGCTGGTTGTTTTGCCACAGATAGATCTTTTGAGGTGGAGGATTTTTCACCCCCTCTTGTGACTGGGAGTTGAGGGAGGCTTTGTGGAGCCCAGCAGGCCTTAACCTTATCAGTTTGAGCTGCTGGCACTAATCGCTGACTCAGCGATGCCCGAAACCAGCGCTGCCGAGGCAGTGGAGGACAGTATGAGTCCAGTTTCCCATGGGTGGTAAAGTGATGTTATCAGCATTGCTAACATAGGCTAATGTTCAAAGCAGCAACAAACTTTCAGAAAGTTTACATTTACATGTAGATTTATATTATGTCAAGCAAAGTATATATGATCGAAGGCATAAAGCATAAAATGCCATGGTCAATGCTCGCAATTCTAACTTTTGACTCAGTACGGTGGCGTGTGTCTGTGTGAGATGATTTTATACCCGAGAGCGGGGGCTGTGACATAAACATGTACCAAGCTGTACCGTTTGAACTAACAGAAATGTATACATATATATATATATACTGTACATACATACACACATATATATATATATATATATATATATATATATATATATACACATACATGTATATATACATATATATATATACACACACACATATATATATATGAATATATATCTGTATATACAGATATATACTGTACATACATACACATATACACACAACAGGTCCTACCTGGGGAAGAGGAAACATTGACTTGACCCTAGGACCAGCACAAGACAGCACATTGTCCTGGGCTGCTGTCGGATCAGAGGACAGCACACCTTTGATGTATCCTGAGGCTGGGAATGTGGAGAATATTGAGTACATATCTACTGATGACATTTTCAGCATGTCCAGCAGCCTCAAACTGCCCGTGCACATGAGGTGTGCAAGCCCACATCTTGAACTGGATAGCCAATGTGGATGCCAACAAGTCTTATGAGTGCTGTATTAAGTCAGCCTACAGGAAGGCCATTGCCAGACAGTAACTTTGAAAGACTGATAGTTTTGAAGGGTAACCAGCATCCTTTTGAGGCAATGGGGGCTCAGTTGGAGTAAAAGACCTTGATCATTATCAGCCAGTTGTTTTTGAAAGTTTCATGTCTTAGCTACAACATGAAAAGTTTAGCTCTCTAGCTCTGTTTTTTCGGTTATGAATATAAATCATAGCAGATGTTATTGTTCACTGAAATGAGAATTAAAGTTGAGATGTTTGTTTTTTGTTGCAACATTTTTTTAAACCTTTTTGACAACTCTGTAAAAAGCTTGTTTAGGAGTTTTTTGAAAATTCCCCACATTTCTTTCAGTACTCTCTCCTAATGAATTACTTAGAAATGAATGGTTATGTTTCATCCTAACTGAGCATATTTACTCAATCTCATACTTTACAATGTTCTTGTCTAGTGAAACCTTCATAATTTCCTGAAATTACCTTTCATAAAAGCTTTGAACAATTTCCAAAAGAAAACATTTTTAATACAATTAATTACATGACATGTTTTTAAATTGACTGTGTTACATATAGTAGAAAAGCATGGCCTTTATTAATCCCACACAGTGGAAAACTCTTGTTAACACAGCAATCAAACACAATGAAAAAACAGTATCCAAAAACATGGGAATGGTTTCTGAAGGAACAACACAACATTTTAAAAGTTGCAGAATGGATAGGAAAAACAGATGCTTCTACACAGCAATGATGAAACAGATCTTTTCTGATATGCTTTTAGAGGACAATAATGCACATTTACATATAATATCGAGGTTACTGATATTACAGCAATAAGTAACCCGAAAAAAGTAATGATTTATTGCACGTTTGATGGCAGAGTCTGATGGCAGAGAGGAAAAAAGACCTCTGGAAATGTTCAGTCCTGCACTGGGTTCCAGGCTTCAGGCCCACACTCACACCATTTTTTTAAAGGGGACATATCATGCTATTAAACCTTTTACAACATAAAATGAGACCATTTTAGTAATATGTACATTACATATTTAACTTATTTGAGCTTTTTAATCTTTTTAAACTATAAAACAGCATATGAACTTTGTCAATGTACTAAAATATGCTTAATATTTGCCTGGGTTACACACATATAATGTCCATGGTTTAAATCATCCCATAGAGAAGAAGAAGATTCTTAGCCAGTTAAAGAGAATGCAATGCTCCATCGCCTTATTACAAGTTAGCACATAAAAAATGAAGACAGAGCTGGGTCAATATAGTGCATCATTTGGAAGAAAGCGAGGAGTAGCAATTTTAATCAATAAATCTATGGCAGTCTCTACAGAAAAGGTTATCAAGTATAAAATGGGGAGATATGTAGTGGTAGTGGAATGGCTGCCAGAGTAGGAGTTGTCTACTATGAACCTTTATGCCCCAAATGAATGTGATGAAAATTTCTTTCGGGGAAATAGCCAATGTAATCGCAGAAAATGCCGAAGGAATAATTATATTTGAAGGAGACTTTAATGCAGTACAGGATGGTAAAACAGACAGGACACTGGCAGAAACGGATGCGCAAAGTGGGAAAACAAAAATACTTAAGAACATTAAAACACAGCTGGGGTTAGAAGCTCTATGGAGATTTAAAAATACCAGTATAAAAGATTTCAGCTTTTTCTCTAAGGTCTAAAACAGTTATTCAAGGACAGATTTTCTCTGTGTCACTCAACAACATATGCATAAAGTGATCGACTGTCAGATAGAAACAATAACACTGAGTGACCATGCTCCTGTTATTCTAAGGATAACTTTCTGGATACTGGAGGCTAAATTTATCACTACTTACAAATGCAGCAGTGACTCAGGAACTAAAACATAATCTGCTGGAATACTTTGAAATAAATGATAAAGGTAGTGTCAGCCTATTTATCTTGTACAGTGAAGCTAACGCAGTATTAACAGGAAAAATTATCCAGATATCATCTAGACTTTCGAAATTGTGCCCAGACGAACAAACAAGATTTCAAAACAAAATCAAGCAACTGGATACTGAAAACCCTAACCCTAATCTCACCCTAACCCTCACCCTAACCCTACCCCCCTAACCCTAACCCCTGACCCTAACCCTAACCCTAAGGTTAGGGACAGAAGTTTAGAGGGGCGAGTGATACATTGACAGAATTAAAAATAGGCTAGGAAAGAGCTAGATAAAATTCTCACATACAAAGCAGAGGGTGACTTGAGATTCTCCAAACAGAAACATTATGAGATGGGGAATAAAGCTAGTTGTCTGCTAGCCCTCCAACTTCGATCTACAATCTAGTAGAACAGTACACAAAATAACTGTTCCGACAATTTAAAAAAACCTTATATCGTCCAAAAAAGTAAGTAAACTTTATTTGTACAGCGCTTTTCACAGACACAGAGTCCCCTCATCAGTCTTCCTCTCCTACCTACAGTGATCCTGATTTGAGTGGAGTCACAAATCCAGACGTGAATACAGGAAACCAAAGGTATTCACTTATGATTCATTGGGTACACCAGCTTGTTACAAATGCAGACTTTAAGTTATAACCCAGAACAGACCATACCATGTGTAGCTATCTCCAGTCAGAAATTAGGGTGAAGCATACTGATGTTTTATAAAGTTCCTTTAATGTGATCCGTGTCTTCACAAAACAACGTAAAAGCTAGAAAAAGAAAATAAGACAAGGCTCATAACCACAGGCGTCTGAATGACTAGTTAACATCACAAATCAACATGTCCTACAAATTTATTTGAACAGCAAATAAAATAAAACCAACAACTCATACCTTGTTCCCAATCTGACCTGGAAGCTAAATGGAAGGACAATCATTTATATTGGAGTTGACAACAGCAATAAAACTCCAGTAAGGAAGATATTTTTACCAAGCAATGGCGGACCGGTAAGCCAGAGAAAAAGATGTGAGCTAACTTCCGCCGAAGACCTTCAAAATAAAGCATAATAAACAACCCTAACAAATGTAACCCAAAAAAAACAAGAGAATTAACTATTTGCTATTAATTGTCAACCTTAATTTCTGTACTGGCCATTTTGTTTACTTATCCTTATTAAAAGATTTTTTTTTAGTTTGTTACACTCCCACCAATCATGAGTAAGTAATGAAAACAGCATACAATTGCATTATAACAATGTTTTAAAAAAAAAAAAATATATATATATATATATAAATATATAAAAATTTATTATAAAAAAACGTATTTAACATTAAGATGTGTTAAATGAAAGGGGCTTTTTTGTCACTGCAGAAAGGGAAAAGATCTTTTTCTTTTGCAACAGCAGGACAAGCTTCTGGCGGGATTTTCCACCTCAATACATTTTGGGATCCTTCGTTCCTTTCCCAAAATCTTTGTTTCCAACAGGGGAATTTTCCCCTTTCGACTAGTCCATCTTGGCCAAGATATTTTCTGACACTCTTGCTAATCTCCACTCATTTCTGTGCATTTTTTCCCCTTTCATCATGACTATGTCTCCGACTTTAATTCCTTCGAGGTGTATGCCAAAGCGGGGTAAGAGCGATATTGGCTAGATTTTTTCCCATCGAGACCAAAACTGTTCTACCAAGTATTGAACATGCCGCCACATTCTTTTACTATATACATCTTCTCTTGAAAATTCTCCAGGAGGAGGTAGAGCATTAGGAGTTCGATGACTCTCAGATCGCTTCCTTCTGACCGAACAGTTTTTTGCGCCTGCGCAAAAAAAGTGGCGTTGCTCTTTTGGATAAAACTTAGGCAAGCTCCTTGGAACTCCTTCCTGCCGATTCGGCCGTGAGTCTCCCTTCCTCTCCTGCCTCAGAGCTTACCTCCTTCAACAAGCCTTCGTTCACCACCTACAGTAAACTAACCTCACTAAGGGCCTGCACAACCTACATTACCTTCATCCGGAGAAACAATAACATCTCACCTCTCTTCTTTAGTGCCTACCTAGACCTCTCTGGCAGAACCAATCAGTGTTCCAACCCTGCTGTGCTTCAGTGAACCTGTTAAACTGCTGTTCTGCCTCCATAATTGTTGTCCATCATGACACTGTCGTTTCTATCCTTCTGGGAAATCAGTCAGATAACATGCTCTGTTGATATGGGTCCTTCGTGTACAGCCTGTAGCAGGCTTTTGCAGGATCTGTGGTAATAATCTTCTGCTGCTACTAATTTACAACTGACTATGGCTAGCATCCTGATATCACCTTTGCTTCAGCTGTTCGCCTTAGAGAGTGATCACCTGTTAATTCTTTGTAGTTTGCTAGACTGTCTTTTGTCTTTTAACGACTTGTCCACTTGTACTTTGCTGTGCCATATTTTTCTAACCTTTTATGTATATTGTCTGAAAGTGAAATACAAAAATCTAATGAGGTCAACGCTGTGTCAAGGTCTGCAACCATAAACCAGCACTAAACTTTACTTTAGGTGGCTAGAAAACATTTTGAAGCGGGTGGCCCCCACGATTGTCTCGCCTGACCAGACAGGGTTTGTAAAAAAACACCAATCTTTTTTCAGCATAAGGCGTTTGTTTGATGTATCCCACTTATCCCACTTATACACTCCCACTCAAACTTACTCTTGCTAGATGGTGAAAAGGCTTTGACAGGGTGGAGTGGACATTTTCAGGACTTTACAATTGCTCTAATGGATCCTGCATGGTGGCGCAGTTGGTAGCATTGTTGCCTTGCAGCAAGAAGGTCCTGGGTTTGACTACTGGCCGGGGGTCTTTCTGCATGGAGTTTGCATATTCTCCCTGTGCATGTGTGGGATCTCACCTGGTACTCCACCTTCCTCCCACAGTCCAAAGACATGCCTGTTCAGTTAACTGGTCTCTCTAAATTGCCCTTAGGTGTGTGCATGATTGTTTGTGTTTTGGCCTGCGATGGACTGGTGACCTGTCCAGGGTGTAACCTGCTTCCTGCCCCTAGACTGCTGGAGATGGCACCAGCTTCTCCGCGACCCACTATGGAAGAAGCGGTATAGAGACTGACTGACTGGTTTTTCTTTTGTATATTTCAGACCCTCTCACTAGCATTCCTGGGTTACTTATTTTGCTTCAAAAATCTGGAAGAATATCTGGTTACAAGGTGAATCTGCAGAAAAGTGAGCTCATGCCTGTAACCTCTATAGAGGGGAAACTTGCAGGTACTGTTCCTTTAGATTTAGTCTTAAAATATTTAAATACCTTGGTATTTGGGTAACTTATAGTTATAAAGAACTTTATAATGCTAACTATCTTCCTCTCTTGGTGAATCTTAAGCAGGATATTGCCCGATGGGAAGTCTTACCTCTCTCCCTTGGGGGAAGAATTATTTGGTCAAAAATGATGAGTTATCAACCTTTCTTTGGAACAAAAAACCTCCACAGATTAGCAAGAAGGTGTTGCAACTGCCCCGTAATCTCGGAGGCATGTCGCTTCCAAATTTCTTGTATTATTACTGGGGAGCTAATATTAGGGCATTGTTGTATTGGCTGAAAGGGGTTTTACCCCTTTTTCCCAGTTTGGGGGAGGGCCCCCCAATTACATCAAATTTCCCTCCCTCTGAAAATTCTTTGTTCTAAATTACCTTTTGAAAAAACCAATCTCGCCTTATATTTTAACCTTTTGGGAAAATCCATGCAGTAAAAAATTTGGAAATCATTTTGGGAGACATTTAAATTTTACAGTTTTTTATTGTTTGTCCCCACCAGTGCCCAAAAAATTTCACGTTTTGTCTTTTTTTACCGATAAGTTTTTGATCCCTTTGGGAATTTCCCATGGGCCCATGCTTCATTTTAAAGGGATCTTTATATTGATAATCCTTTGGGCCCCCTTTTAAACAGCTGGTACGGGAAATTTGATATACAAAGGCCCACAGTTTTTCAGATTTTCTGAAATTTAAAGCCCATTTTGTAAATTATTTAATTCTCCTTGTTTCCTTCTCGCCCTTCTGCTCATTTTGTGGATGAGATTTTGGGGTGCAGGACAGAGGCTAAGCGGGTCCTCAGCAGGATTTATGTAATGCTCATTTAAAATCCCAAATGAGATCATTTTGGATTTCTTAAACAAAGGGGGAAAACCCGGCCTTGGGGGAAAAATTCTTTTTTGGGACTCAGTTTGGGGAAGGTAAATTCAGAAAAATTTACTTTTTCCCCAGTTTTTTTATGACAGGGCTGTAGTAAATTAAAAAGTAGTATTTTCATTTGTTTTGGGCCCAAAGGGGACAGCCCTCCCCACAATTAGAACTGACTTGTATCCTCAGTAATCACGGGTAAAAAACCCCCCAAGCTAAAAGATTTACACACATTCTGGACTTGTCCCAGACTGCATGGTTATTGGCAATCTATTTTTGATACTTTCTCTGAGATATGCAGAAGAACTGTACACCCATCACCATTTATTTCACTGTTTGGGGTGGTCCTGGTGGATGCTTTCCCCAACGGGAACCTTTCCCCTTAAAAAAGGGAAACCCAAGGGAATATTTATTGCTTTTCCCTCTCTGTTGGCCAGGAGAAATTTAAATTTTGTGCAGTGGAAAAGGAAACCCCCATCCTGCGGGGACATGGGGGCAAAAAGGGAAAAAGAGAGGTTTTTTTTGTCCCTATTCATTTGGAAAACATTAGATACATTGTGAAAGGGTCTGTTAAGAAATTCCGTGAAAAATTTTGGGGCCAAATTTTATATCCATTTTTAAAAGGGTTTGCCAGGGAGATAGACTTGTTTTGATTGTCCTAAAGATCTTTACTTGTAGCAGAAACTTTTTTTCGGGGGGTGAATGTTTTAAAGTCTGTAAAAATGTTCCCCGGGATAGAAAGGGGTTTTGGGTGGGAGGGATTTTGTTGTATGTTTATTTCTTATATATTTTTATTTTTTGTTTATTAATTTTAAACAATAAAAATACTTTAAAAAAAACCCAAAAAATATATTAAAGAACCCAAACGTCCCCCAGCCCCCTTTAAACCCAAACCCGAAATACTCCCAGTGTCAAAAAACCCGAATTTAAACTTAAGGGTTGTTAAAATTTTAGGAGCTGATTTAAATGTGAAATAAGCTACCCCTTTGGAAAAGGGCTGCCATATCCCAAAAATTTTATATAAAAAACCCTAAACTTTTCCAAAAAAAAATTAAAGAAAAGGGTTTTTCCACCCCTTTAAAAGGGGCCCCAAAAATGAAAAATTTTGGCCCTTTGGCCTTGGGACTGTATTTTTTCATAGAATCTATGCATCATAAATTTTCCCGCAATGAAAAAAAAATCCCCAGGAACAACTCCAAAAATTTTCAAACTTAGAAAAGGGGAGAGAGCCCGTTTAAAAAGGAAAAATAAATATCTGTTTTTGCAAATGTTATTTCTTTTTTTATGTTATTAGGAAAAAATTTTCTGTTTTCCCCCCCAAGAAAAAAAATTCCTTTTTTCTGAGCATGTTTTTCTTTACAACACTGTGTACAAGAACTCAGCGATTGGAGAATTTATCAATAACTAATATTACTATATAAAAATTTCAATTTATTAGTGTGTTCCCTGTTTTCATTGATGACATTATTACTTTGCATTTCCTTTCTAGTCTGTTAGTAGTGGGAAATTTAAAAAGGGCATTTAGTCACTATGTTGAAAAACCTGGGGCAAAAAAAGGACTTTTTTTTTACAACCCGGCAGAAATTTTTTTTGTGATTGTTTTGTGATTTTTTGGGAAACCCCCGCCAAAGGGGACAAAAAAAAAGAAAGGGGCCAATAAGAACATTTTTTGAAAATTTCAAAAAAATCGCACTTAACCTACTAAGAATATTTATATAGCGCCCAAATTCACAACACAATTTGTCCCCAAGGCACTTTCCAAAAGTCAGGTGCAAAACTTCCAATTAATCCTAATCAGGAAAAAGGGGTAACGGGGGACTTCACGTGACGTCACTGTTCCGAATAAGAATCCCGCTTTTTGCAAAAAACCAAAATCCTTTCCACGCAGGTCCCCCCGCGGAAGGGACGGAAGGGACACAGCCCTGCTAATGTCTCCTTTTAGGGGAAACAGACATAATCTTCAAACTGCATACCCAAAAAGGGGTCCATACGATCACGCGATCATATGCACTAAGTTAAGTAGGAAATGAATTGCTGTTTGTGTATCCAGGGATTAATTCTTTAAAGGGGGGGAAAAAAGGTACAAGCGTGGCTTGAGCCCCTTTTTTATCTGAGGTCTACAGAAGCCAAAAATGTGTTCCAGAGAGTTCCCCGTAGAGGAAACCCTGTCTCCACAACGCTGAGTGGACCGTTTTCCCAATCTGAAGGGAAAGGGGAAAACGGGACAAAATCACCAATGGCCACAAGCAGTAAGATACAGATTCAGCCAGCCCGGGCAAGGGAAAAAAGCCGCCCCCCCCCCATAGCTACGAGGTTTTGGGTCCCCGTTCCCCTTTTTTTCACTGTGAATGGTTTCTTCAACTTCATCGCCCCGGACAACTTTTCCTCAGCACGGTTCACGTAAGAGGTTGTGGTTTTGTTTGTGTTGAAAACTCAGCCATTTAGTGCTAGCAGATTAAAAATGTTCAGGGACACTTTTGGGTCAGGTTTATGTGTTTTTGTTGTGTTTTTTTTCAGTTAGACCAACTTTAATTTTAAAAGGGTGATTTTAAAAAACAGAAGATCAGCCAGAACGCGTTGTCCACGCATATGCATTTTAACCTTTTATTAATGGTATTTTAAAAGGGGCTGTGTTGTTTATTCTTATGATTAGCTATAAGGGTTCTTTTTTTAGCCCAAAACCGGGTAACACTTAAAGAACACGTGCTTGGGCCCACTTTTAAAATCATTTTACCCAAAAAGGTTTTTCTTTTCAACTAGAAATAATATTCCTTTAAAATTTTTTAACCCAAAATTGATAAAAAAAAAGTAAAAAACCTTAAACCCAATTTTTCCCCCGAAGATTTGGTTTTAAAATTTTAAAAAAATTTTTTCGTTTCCCCATTTTAAAATTTTTCCCTTAAAATTTTTTTAAAAAAAAATTATCTTAATAAAAGGGAGGAAATTAAAAACTTTTGATAATTTGTCATCCAGAAGGTTGGTTTTTAAATTAATTTTATTATTTTTTTATTTTTTTCTTCTTAAAATATTTTTTTTATTAAAATAATGTTTTTATGATTTTTGCATTGGAATGGTTTGTTTGAAGGTATAAAAAATTTATTCCCTAAGTTGTTCCAAGACTAACAAACTTCATTTCCAAGAAACCTTTGGGGCCCCAAAACATAAATAGCATTAAATGGAATTTTGCTCACTTTATTGGTTAGTTTTTAACCCTTTGATTTCCTGTGTTCATATTGTATATAGTTCATTGGTCTTCCTTATTCTTTAATTCTGGTTGGTAGTTTAGTTGGGTCGTTTTAGCATAGTAAAGGGTTTGTTGATTGAAATATGTCTTGACTTTGAGTTGACTTTTAAGAAAATGTGTGAATTCATTCCAAGTGTGTGTACAGAGTTTGCTGTTCAATAATGCTTGGCTCATCCCTTTCAATTTTGTCCTGATACCACCACCTCATTGGGCTGGTATTCACAGGACAACCCTTAACAGATCGAAATATTATTTAATAAAATATTAAATAATATATTCATAATCACAACATTGACATAAATACAGAAACACTAATTTGTTACAATAGCTTAAATAGTTGGATCCTGTTAATTGTGTTTATAGTTAAACACAGACAATTTTATACTAATGTGGGAGGCTAGGGAGTACAGGAGATTAGGGCAGGCCAATTATTCATTGTGCATGGATTTTCCACATTGGAAATACAATTTATAATAAATTATGAGAGCAGCTCCTGTATGCTCAACACCTAGGCCTGATACAACTGGTGATGTTGGAAATATCTGCTGTCTTGAACTGGGAGAAAAATACCTGTTTTTTCATGCAACAAATGTCAGGTACAGCTTTCACACTGCTGGGATACAGCAGTTTATTTCAGCTGAAGAATAAATAATGCTCTGCATTTTGTGGTAAACTAAGAAACAACAATTAGTAATGCTAATGCTGCATCATTAATTGTTGCTCATTCATCTTCTATACCGCTTATTCCATAGTGGGTCACGGGGGAGTTGGTGCCTCTCTCCAGCAGTATCTCCTGCCGAGAGCCAGGGTACAGCCTGGACAGGTCACCAATCCATCCCAGGGACACAATAAACAAATGTAAAATACCTCTAGATAGGGGAGGGTTAGTTATTCGGAGAAAAAAGAGAAGTAGATGTATCTAACAATAATATCTGCTGTCTTAAACTGTTGACTACACCTCTTTAAATACAGATTCAAGTCTTCTAACGTGTCTGGTCTTTGCGAACATTTTTCAAACAAGTCTTCTTCGAAAGAGGTTGATGTTGTTTGCTTAACTGAAATTGCTAGGAATATTTAAAAGATTGCATGCCTGTCTTCTTTAAAAAGTTTACTTTGACTACATCAATCGGTGGATTGTCCTGATCGTCCTTTAAAAAGTGTTTTGTTGATTTTTTTTTTTTAATAGTGAGGGATTAAAAATGATGAAGACAGAGAAAACAGACAGAACTTAAAAGGTGAAGCCCAATTCTAATTACTAGATGGTAGGCATTACTCATTTCTGCTCATTTATTTGTACAAGCTGTCTGGATTTTTCTGGAAATATCTGCTGTTTTCAGTATGAAATGCTAAATATCTCAGAAAAATTATATATATATATATATTATATATATATGAGAAATCATTCTTATAATTAATTGTAAGGCATTATAAATGGGAACTTTCTTTTTTATTGTGATATAAGATAGAATTTATTGATCTTAAACAATATATTTGTCATTAAAACCATAAGGATCCACATTTTATAACTTCATATAATAATAATGAAAATGCAAACAGCAACAGAAGGAGGAGCCATGGTCAGGGTTCCCTGCTACATAGCTGCCCAGCACAGTAATACTGTTAGAGTTAGGGACACATTGTGCTGTGCAGGCAGACACAGACAAACACAGGGGGCAAGACAACACACATTGAAGTACAAACCTGGAGTTAAGACATATGTTCATCATGCAATAATAATAAAAAAATAACAGTTGGTTTTTCACACATGGGACATTATTACAAATCATTGTCAGATCCATATCAAATATAGAGACATTTCTAAACAAATATAAATTTATTGCATCTTCAATAATACTTCATGTAAGGCATACTGTGAAAAAAAAATCTTCTCCAGCCCACATTTGCTGTAGGTAGGAACTAGCTGATTGTCCTTATGTTATTTTAATGGCTTATCATTCATAATGTCTGTAAAGACAGAAAGTTCCCTTAAGAGCTACTGTGGACCATATACCTCGTGGCAGAACATGAGGAAGCCCTTTGTTTGAACTGGTGCTCATAAAAAATAAAACAGTCTTTAATTACAATCAGAGTTCACTGATGTACCTTCACACATTCAGAATGAAGTTCTTGTGTTTACATTTTATAAGCCCACATCAGATGAAGTTCTAGCAGGTCTGTTCTGAAGAAAAGCTCAGTCATCATGGAAACATTGATCCATTCTCCAAATGTATCCTGTGACCTTAATAACTGTTGCAGACCTGGACCTGCACTTCCTGATCGGTTCAGTGTGGATCGGTATTAGTGTGGAACAACAGTTGTGCCACAAAAAAACAAAAATGTGAGAAAATGCACCCTGGAAATAAATTAATATATAAAAGGACAAAAATAAAAGAAGTGAATACTTATGAGGCAATAGGAAGACAAGAAAATGAAATGACTGATTTTTCTTTTCTTAACAAATATGTGAAACAAAAATTGATACAGACCAACTGAGAATGGCGTGGTTGGATGTGAAATCATTAAGCCCAGTGATGGGTATTTCAATGATTCAATATACAAGGAGCAGAAATGTCTAGAATATCAACACAAAGAATAAGTATTATCACAACCTGTTCCATGTGCTATAGGGCAGCATTATAAAACCACCGAGCCTCATGCTAACCCTCAGTATGATGCTGGTATTGTCGTCTAACCCAGCTACGAGGCATGCTCTGTGTCTGTTGAACTTTAATTCTTACTGGGGTTGGCCTGTAACTCGCAAATCAAATCATTTATAAAATCATTACTACTTTATGAGTGTCAAACTACACCTTATATCTTCTGGGAGCTTAACATAGCAATGAATTCTATTTTGTCTGTCAGTGTATTTAAATTAGATCTTCTTACATAATCTGTTATATTTTTTTTTTTTTTACATTGTTATGGCAAGCTATGTATCCCTTTACTTTATCAGTTTATTTTCAGTTTAGCTCTTTTCTTTAATTTAGCTCTTTTTTGTTTATTTCTTTATCTGTATCTTGTTACACGGTCTCAAGCTCATCTTGTTTTTTATGTTATTTTTAATCATCGCTGAGCTCTGTTTTTACACATTTCTTTTCTATAGTTTGCTTTTTCAGTCTTGCCTTTGTTCTTCTGAACTGAAAGGTCTGTGCAAGATGAGGATGAAAAGATAAGACAAAGTAAAATAAAAGGAGGTAGATCAGGAAAAACTAGAATTGGAAGATAAAAACTATCAAAAAAATAAAATAAAATCTAGCAAGTTTGTATTAAAACGAGTAAAGGATGAAATTACAGTTTTATACTGTAATACATCTTTATAAAACAACATTTATTTTTTGCTACTTGCATATTACTTTGTGTGTATATGCTCCATAATTTTTGTGGCACTCTAGGCATTCCATAGTATTACGGCAAAGTTTGATCAGAAACTGAATCTGATTCAAAAGGCTGGACCAGTTTATTGGACCTGACTCTGTCCTTAACACTGCTGAGGTTCAAATATGAAGTCCACATGGACCTCACAGGCATGTAAACTGTACATATGGTCAGCTTAATCACATAAATGTCGATCTGACTCTCTAATGTCTGAGTCACTTTGAACACAGACCTGTTGTGTGAGTGTTTGTCAGTGTCTGTGTGAACTAATTTGCCAGACAGATGTGCTGCCAGATGAGGGCACTTTTCCACTGTCAGCCTTGGAGCTGCAGTCAGACACACGCACACACACACACACACCCACACACCTACACACACATACATACATACACACACACTCTTGTTTTGCTATATGTAGTGAGGACCATGAGTTGACTCCCATTGACTTCCATTGATTTTCAGTCATTTTCAACCCTTTCTATACCCTAACCCTGACAATAACCCTAAACCTAACCATTACCAGTGCATGCCTAACCCTAACCTTAACCTAAACTCAATTCACACCTTAGTCCTAAACCTAACCTTTAGCAAAATAGGTCGTGAGGACCAGCAAAATGTCCTCACTTTGGTACCAACGGTCCTCAATTTGATAGTGAAATCGGGAAAATGGTTCTCACTGTGATGCCAAGACAGGAACACGCACACACACACACACACACACACACACACAAAGACTTAGTCATCAACCTTAACACCTCTCAAAGAGTTTGCCCCTGAATTAACACTGTTGGTATAAAGCTAAATATTTCTTCAAGCTCAAGCACAAACACACACTACACTGGGGGGAAACCCAGTGAGCAGCCCATCACTGAATAATACTTTTTTTTTAAAAAGTCTAAAATAATAACTTTCCACCAGCTTGATTGTTTAAAACGCAGGTGAGTCAATAGGAATGATTGTCATAATTGCTGCCTTGTCTCGCTTCATGGCAGCCCAAACACTCCCAGCATTAGGGCACTTTGGAAAACAGAGTTAGTGAGACAGAGCCTGGGGAGAAAGAGCACTTAAAGCTGCTGGAGTCTGGGAGCTGCTGAAATGATGAAAGCCAGTAAGAACCAGAGGTTATGGGGGACAGGTGAAGATAATGAGCACCCAGAATGGATGGAGGAGGTCTTGATCTCAGCGCTGAGGAAGGCTGAGAGAGGGACATGGGAGACCAGAGTGGGGCTGGCATAGTTGATGAGAGAATCGATCTTTTCGGCCTCCTTACTGCAAGCCTCGATCTGAAAAACACAAGAAAAGTTTTCAATTTTTAATTCTGCTTTCTCTGGGAGCCAGCACTGCATTGCAATGCACAGATTCCTTAATGGTTTTCAAATGTATCTTTAATTTGACTTGTGTTTAAGGACACTGCTAAGGAAAGGTTTAAGTCAGGGTTCAAAACTGCTATACAGGAAGAATGCTTTCACAATATTAAATTTAAACTTTGGACAGAAAGTAGGGAAATTTGGGTTTGGTTAATTATTTCTTTTTTGTAACAATTATTTTTAAATGGTGTCACATTTGTAAGAAAAAATACCTTTGTGGGTTGAGCAGAATAGTTGATTAGGTAGGTTGTACCTATGAAAAAATGTAAAATCCTCCCTACGAATGCCAACCAGTGTTTGGTGGATGCAGTGTGATGCATGGAACTGAATCTTTCATTTGAAAAAACTTGAAAAAAGTCTTGGGGGCAATCTCACTGCAGAGGGATTCAAGATAAGATTCTGCAACCATTGGTAATCACTCTCTTATTTATATAGCACATTTCAGTAGCAAGACAGTTCAAAGTGCTGTAGATGAAAAAAAGAAAAAGACACATAATAGGAAATGTACATTACAGTGGCATAAAAGTAATTAAATAATTAACAAAGACAAAAAAATAAAGGAATAAAAATGTATAAGTAAAATAAGATGATAATAAAAAAAGATAAAAACATGAGAAATTAATTATAAAGTGATAAGAAAATAAAAGTAAAGTTGGACTGAAAACTTAACTTAAACTTAAGTTTAGATGGCACAGTCAAAGGCCACTCTAAACAAATAAGTTTTTTATCTTGATTTGAAGCAACTTAGGGTTTCGGTGCTTTTACAGTTTTCTGGGAGTCTATTCCAGATAAGTGGAGCATAAGAACTAAAAGCTGCTTCTCCATGTTTGGTTCTGGTTCTGGTTCTGCAGAGTAGATTTGAGCCAGAAGACCTGAGAGGTCTGGGTGGTTGATCCACTGACAACAAGTCTGTAATGTATTTTTGGTGCTAAGCCATTCAGTGATTTAGGGTAAACAGAAGTATTTTAAAGTCTATTCTCTGAGATACGGGGACCAGTGTAGGACTTTAGAACCGGGGGGGTGTGCTCCCCTTTTTTTTCTAGTGAGGACGCGGGCAGCAGCGTTCGGATCAACTGCAGCTGTCTGATCCCCTTTTTAGGCAGACCTGTGAGGACACCCTTGCAGTAATCAATTTTACTGAAGATGAACGCATTAATTATTTTTTAAGGTCCTGCTGAGACATTAGTCCTTTTAAACCTGGGGATGTACTTTAGGGGATAGAAGGCTGACCTTGTTACTGTCTTTTTTTGCCTCTGAAGGATAGGGTTTAGTCCCCAAATCACCCGATTTCGAACCTGATTGGTGGTTCCTAGCTGTTTTAACTGCAGCGGTGTGCTAACTTTTAAACGCTCTTCCTTTGGTCCAAAGATTATTACTTCAGTTTTGTAATCTGAGTTAGGGGGAGCATGTAGATATTGAATAGGAGGGGCCTTAAGATGGACCCTTGAGGAAAGCCACATGTGATTTTTGTGGTCTCTGATGTAAAGTTACCTACTGACACAAAAAAGTCCCTGTCCTTCAAGTAGGATTTAAACCAATCAAGTGCTTTACCAGAAAGGCCGACCCAGTTTTCCAGGCTCACCAATAAAATGGAGTGATCAACAGTTTTAAATGCTGCACTAAGGTCCAATAATACCAGCACTGTTCTTCCACAGTCTGCATTTTTACGCATGTCATTGAACACCTTGACAAGAGCAGTCTCTGTACTGTGGTGAGCACGGACGCCTGACTGGAAGACATCGAAGCGGTTGGTCATTGTTAGGAAGTTGTTTAACAGCTGAAACACAGCTTTTTCAGTAATCTTACTGATGAAGGGGAGGTTTGAGATAGGCCTGTAGTTCTGTAGTAGCAGCTAGTTCAAGTTGCTCTTTTTCAATAGAGGTTTGATAATTGCTGTTTTCAGGGCCTGGGGGGAAACACCTGACAAAAGGGACGTGTTTATTATTTGTGTTAAATCAGATGTTATGACAGGCAAAGCTTTCTTAAGGAATGCTGTGGGTAAAAGATCGAGACAGCAGGAAGAAGAGCTTAGTTGCTGTACGATTTCTTCTAAGTTTTTGTAATTTATTTGGTGAAATTGGGAAATTTTGTCAAAATCAGTTCTAGTTGGAGACAACTTTGGTAATGGAGTTGATGTGGATGTGCTGACTGCCCCGCTGATCTTTTGGGTTTTTTCAGTGAAAAAGTTAGCGAATTCATTGCAGGCCCTGGTAGAGTGGAGTTCAGATGCTACAGTTACAGGAGGGTTTGTTAAGCTGTTGACCCTGTTAAATAAGGCACGAGCATTGTTGATGTTTTTGCTGATGATCTCAGAAAAGAAAGATTCCCTTGCATTTTCAGTTGTAGATTATATCTGTGGAGTCTCTCTTTATAGATGTTATAGTGAACCTGGAGTCCAGTCTTTCGCCACCTGTGTTCAACTTTTTGACAGTTCCTTTTTTCACTTCTGACTGGTGGAACACTTCTCCACAGAGATTTTTTCTTCCCAGAAACAAACCTTTACTTCAACTGGAGCAATTGAATCAATGATGTCCGAGATTTTAGAATGAAAGTTATCTACCAGCTCATCTACAGTGTTACAGGGCAAAGTGGAGGTAAAAGAATAAATCTGGTTAAAGGTTTCAGCAACACCGTCCTTAAAGATCCGTTTTCTTATAATGTCGCTTTGGCAAACTGAGTCATTGGAGATGATGCTTAAAAAATAACAGAAAAGTGGTCAGATAGGGCAACAACAGTTACAGACACCTTGGAAATGTTTAGACCCTTGGTGATGATCAAGTCCAAAATATGTCCCTGTTTGTGCGTTTGCTGTTTAACATGTTGAGTCAAAGCAAAATTTCTTAGAGTGTCACATAGATCTATTGCACTTCTGTCTTCGGGAGTGTCCATATGAAAGTTGAAGTCTCCCACAATAACTAATAATCAACACATATCACAGATAAAAGCTCATTAAAATCACTGATAAAGTTTGTTTTGGACTTAGGAGGCCTGTAAATATTCAAGAACATGGTTCGGACCGGGCTCTTTACCTTAAGAGCCATATATTCCAAAGAGTCAAATTTGCCCAGAAATACCTTTTTACACTTTAGTGAATCTTTAAACAAAGTGGCCACCCTCCACCTTTTCTTTGCTGTCTGCTCTCACATAGAAAATGTGGTTCTGAGGCGTCGACTTTCAGAATGGGTGCTTCATTAAATTCATGTAACCATGTTTCTGTTGAAAACATAGCATAACGATTATGGTCAGTAATGAAGTCATTGATTAAAAATGATTTTCCTGACAGAGATCTAATGTTCAATAAAGCCAGTTTATATGACTTAGTGGCTGATTGTTATGATTTGGGGTTGTTTGGTTTTTTCTTATATGTTTCTCACAGTTTAGGTTTTGAATCGTTCTTCTGTTTATTATTTTCCTGGTTTAGTTTCATGTTTTTCTAGTTAGATTTCTATTTGTTTGTATCCTTGAAGTTCTGTTTTGCTCCTGTCACGTTGTCTTCTGTCTGTCAAACTTTATTTGGTTCACCTGCACCAAGCTAATCTGTCTCCTTGCTCCACCTGGTTCACGCTCCATAAATACACACCTGTTCAGTTACTCATCGCAGAAACATTTCAGATCATGTCACCTTGTTTTCTAGATCATGCCATGCTTGTTTCACCTGCCTGTTTATTGTTTTGGTTCCTGCCTCCCCCAGTGAGTGAGATTTTGTATTTCGCTCATTAAATCTTTTTCACCTACCGTCATGCTGCCTGCTTGACTGCATTCCGGGGTCCTACGCTGCACTAATCCTAACACTGATATTAACTACGTGTCTGGTTGTACCTGACAGTTTATGGCTTTTAAGTTTGATTGTTTATTACTGTCTCTTATCAAAGTTGAATTATCGTTGTACCCCATATTAACCTCAACATTCACTGCTAGTCGATTGATTTTCATTTTCAAAACAGTCAATTTCTGTAAAAGTTTGTCGAAGTCCTCTGTGGTGAAGGTAGGTATCTTGTGCTAATTAGCTTGTGTTGACTGAATTCCATCATCCAAGATGTCAAAACAGGGTTTATTCAAAGGCTGCTGACAGAATTTGGGAGTGGAAAGGATGGAATGACCTGCATTCAGTCCTGATCTGAACCTCTTTGAATGCTTGTAGGATTTAATTAGCGTCTGTATACTGTTCATGCCACAGAAAAGAAAAATCTGTTTAACTGCTTGCTTTATAAAAAAAAAACATGGTAGGGAT
Source organism: Crenichthys baileyi (assembly GCA_036173005.1). Classification (NCBI taxonomy): domain Eukaryota; kingdom Metazoa; phylum Chordata; class Actinopteri; order Cyprinodontiformes; family Goodeidae; genus Crenichthys; species Crenichthys baileyi. The sequence goes on along the minus strand of JAHHUM010000291.1, from coordinate 1,925,781 downwards.
TGTACTGATTGTACTGGAATTGAGATTTCTTTGTGAATTATTTAGCTAATTACATAAATAAATACTCCAAATTGTGTTTAGAACATTGTTGTAGCTTTTTTTTAAATTCAGAATACAAGATGAGTCCTATAAATAGGGCACAGGTAAATAAACATAACCCAAATTAATACACTTAGATCTATCTATAATGCACAGACAGAAGATAAAACAGTAAACATTAAGGTTTTTCAAAGCAACAGGCAAAGTTTATAAAGCAGGAAAACTATTTTCTCTTTTAGTTTTGTCTGAACATCATTAATTGGAACTTCGTTGACATATAGTACAAACCGAATTAGAGTCATATGAAAACAGACAAAAAAACAGCAAAAACTCCAGTTGGGACAAAAGTCTGTGACTGTTAGAAAAAGACTGAAAGAATAGGGTTTCTTATTGCTTTGATGTGTGTAGTCAATAGTAGTTGGCACTCCCATGTGTTGAGTATGAGCCCCTTGCTTTTTAATGAGAAGAGGTTATTGGCATTGTGCTGCTCTGCATTTTTCCTGTGTTAGGAATAACCTTTATCAATATGACTCATAGCTGTTTTTCCCATTTATACCATAGTGATATAAAGTATAAGTTCTAATGTTTCCCTTTTGTTACAATAGGATAAGAATGCTCAAAGACACACATTACAAGGATAAATGGCCCAAGGATTGTCATAAATAACCTGAGGCTGGGGCACTGGGGTTGATAGTGGAGCAGCTGGTATAACTGGTTTGATTAGAAAGCCACAGCACACTTAGATTAAGGATGGACACCCGCTACTACACAATCTAACAGATAGACACCACAATCGTGACACATAGTCTAATGAGAATCACTGAGGGAGTGCACATCCATTGCATTGGAGTGCCAGATATAAAAACTACATGTGACCTTCTATCGGGGCTCTTTGTCATCCTCTAACAGAGGGCGACGGTCTGACACAGGAGCCTCAGCACTGATCTCTGTAATCATTCCTCTGCCTTAATTTAGATTAAAAGAGCTAAAAGTTAGAAACTGGTTGAGATTTGTTCCTTTAAGAGTCAGTGTTAGATAAAGTGTGTGATTGCTTCTGGGGACCAAGTACCGGAGGAGCTCCGAGGCATCTGACCGCCAACAGGGTGCGGTAGCCGGACACCTGGTTACAATCACTGATCCTGTATTGTTTGATTTACAGGAGGGATTGTTGTGTTTGGCATCAGCTGGAGTGTTTGGTTGCTACTTTCAACACCGGAAATTTTAATAAATCTTCACAAACTGATACAATTTCTGTGGATGTTTGTATTAAGGAAAAAGCCACAAAGAAGTGAAAATAGTGGTTACGGTTAAACACAGGAGCTAACAGACCTTTAGTTAGTCAAAGTGAAATGCATGTCTAGCAAAGCGTCTTGGAGAGCTGAAGAAATTCTACATCAAACTTAGAAAGTTACTATGAAACGTAAACTAAAGTTTTTATTCAGATCTGAGAAGACTAGGGCAGAACAAGATGTCTGACCTAGCAGGAAAGGTTTCAAGTACATGCGTCATGAGGCAGACTTCTCTACAAGTGTATCTCAAGAATCATGTATTGTCAGAATGGTCAGCAAGAGCAGCACAACAACTGATTACCACTCAAGTCTCATGTCACAGAAGGAGATTTATAAAGCACAAATGGCTTATGCTCTGCATGCCCAGTAAGTCAACAGTACACCAGCCCCCCACCCTGGGCAATGATTGATAAATGGGATTCAAGGGGAGCCAGAAGCTTAGACAGGACTCAGGTTACAAAAGTCCGAGCTCAAGGCTTGTTGTTGGAACATTGACCTTATGCGTCAGCATCATTAGCATCAGAGGTCAGTTTAATCAGACACACAGCTTTATGAAGATGAATTTGCCACACAATCAGACCATGACCAGGATTGGTCTTAACATGGGGAGGTTTATAGCTCTGTACCAGACAAGACTACTTAGTTTAATCTTCATGTTACTTTTTCAATTCTCATGATGTTCAATTTTCTGGGCCAGTAAGGCAGACAAACCTTTCACAACACCCAGCTCCAAAGGCAAAATGTGACAACAGTAGCTTCGCAGCCCAATATTGCTTGCAAGCTACATATGATTATTTCCCAGAGAAACAGATGAGCTACAAAAATTGTTGTCCTGGATTGTGTCCATGTTATATACTGTTGACAAACAGTATAAAATTCAGCATGGTTATATATGGATCGTGTTTACTCACCAGAAGGGCAGAATTTCTTATAAATTTAATCCCTCTGAGTGTTATCCCTCCACATGACAAAAGAGGTCCTCCTGGAGGTCAGGAAGAAAAATATTGTGGCCTACTCCTGACATTCCAGACTTTATCCATCCAAACCCAAGATAGTAAGGAAGACTCAATATCGCTCTGGAAAGTATATTACAACAAGATGTTTGAGATACTGGTTGATCACAACGAGAAGTGGCTCTTCTAATCCCTGATTCATATAGCAATTCCAATTGCTAGGCTTATGGATGGCCCTAATATCACTAGTGGTGAAATTAAATCACTCAGAATGTTTCAAGGAATTCCAAGTTCTGAAGGAGTCTTCGGAGTTCAGCTAGGAACAACTAGCTTGCTCACAGCTGAGAACCAAACGCTGAGGGATAGCGTTTAAGCACTTACCGATGATATGACGCAGCTGTCTGGAGAAAATAAAAAAAATGGAGAACATCCTAGATATACAGGCTCAGAGCATGGACAACCTTGTTTTCTTAGGCATCCCAGAACGAGACAGAGGAGGACGCTGAATCCATGGTCCGTGAATTTCTTCAACGTCAGCTGAAACTCCCAAGTGACGAGGTAAAAAACATCAAATTCCATTGTGTTCACCGGCTCAGAGGTAAGAAGCCCGATCACAACCGACCTCTGCCAATTGTAGCCAAATTCGAGCACTACAAGTAAAAAGAGCTGGTCAGAAGTTGGGGCAGAGAGCTCCAGGGAACGAATTTCAGAATTAATGACCAGTTTCCAAAGGAGATCCCCGATCGGAGGCAAGTTTTATTCCCAATGAAGAAGAAATATATCACTGAAGGCACCAGAGCTACTGTGGCTGTAGATAAACTTTATGTCACTGGTCAGTTGTTCAGGGACCGGGAGATCATTCCGTGGCTTTATTAGGAGCAACAGCAAGTTAGCCTAAAACATGTAACACTCAAGTTAGCCTAAAAGATGTAACACTGGTTAGATAAGAGGTTAGATAATGGGCAGTTATAATCTAATGTAAAGCACAGCTCAGCATAATGTTTCCATTGTTAGATGTGGGCGGGGCCAAGGCTGGGGTTTTGGGTATCTATTTCCTTTTTTCTCCTCTCATTCTGTCTGTTACCACACCTCTCTGTTACTCTTGTTTCTTTCTGTCACAGACAAACTTGCACACTCGCATACATCCATAAACACACACACAAATATTTCTTAACATAACCATATATCTCTCACCCCTTCCCACCCCAGCACCTTCTTAATTTTTTGTCTTTTTCTCTGCTATATCTCTGCTTCTGGACTTTACATCAGGCAACCCCAAGCACTGACTATGATTTTACTTGGTCTATCTGTTTCTATAGTGACATGCGCTGTGCAACTTTAGTTACACGTGCACAACTATGGGTACACTAAGGCATGTCACATGAAACGTGCATGGAGCCGGCACCAGAGAGAAAAAATTAAAGATTTTTAACCAACATATAAGACTACAGGTAGATTGGTTGAAAAGGATGGCGTCGACGATGACCGCCTCGGAGCTTCGCTCTCTCTTACGTTGCGTATTTCGTGTGTTTTTATGTTTTTCAAGCAACAGTACTGTGGTCTCAGGCCAAAATTCTGTGGTCTCATTCAGCAGAGAGGAACTTCTCAACATCAGAGAGTTCTCTCTTGGGATTTTTTTCACCATCATTCATCAATCTGAGCTTCACCGAACTCCTGACGAGCGGAGCGGCAGCACTCTACGGGATACTGCGGCGAAAGCGTCGAAGGGGAAAGCACGATGGCGCGCTGGTAAAGCTCCGCCAAAGAGGACTTCGCACACCACTGCCTTCAATCCATCTGGCAAATGTCCGTTCTCCAAGTAACAAGATGGACGAGCTGCTTCTTCTCCCCTGTAAAAACACGAACCTCCGCGGATCAGCGGTTCTCTGCTTTACCGAGACATGGCTGAGTGAAAACATCCTGGACTGCTGATGCCGGGCTTCCAGCTGTTCAGAGCGGATTGCAGCGCGGAGCTATTCGGGGAAGAAGCGAGGAGGCGGAATCTGCTTTTATTTAAACGAAGGCTGGTGCAGAGACATAAAACTGCTGGGGGAAACATGTAGTCCTGATCTGGAGTCATTTTCCATAAACTGTAAGCTGTTTTATTCACCGAGAGAGTTTTCCTCGTTTATAATAATTGGCTCATATTTTCCACCGCATGGCTGCACTTCAGCTGCTGAAAAACATCTCGCTGAGCTGATTACAGACGTGGAGAAAAAATACACGGACTCTTTCATCATAATACTGGGAGATTTTAACAGTGCAAACCTCTCTAATGAACTCCCCAAATACAGACAGCATATTAAGTGTCCCACCAGAGACAAAAACACACTGGACCACTGTTACACAACTATAAAGGACTGATATAATGCTGTTACCAGGGCTGCTCTGGGACTTTCAGACCATTGTCTTATCCACCTCATCCCAACCTACAGGCAGAGATTAAGAGCTTCCAAACCCACGGTTCACACTGTTAAGAAGTGGACTGAGGAATCAAAGCAGACGCTACAGGCCTGCTTTGAATGCACAGACTGGACTGTTTTTGAAACTTCAGCCACTGACTTAAACCAACTAACTGATGTGGTGACATCATACATCAGTTTCTTTGAGGACATGTGTGTGCAGACCAAGACATTCTGCACCTTTGGGAACAACAAGCCATGGTTTACTCCACATCTCAGGAACCTGCACAGGGATAAGGAAGAAGCTCACAGCAGTGGCGATTGGGCGTGGTACAGGCAGGACAGGAACAAACTAACAAAGGAGATCAAAGCAGCCAAGAGAAGTTACAGTGAGAAGCTTAAGAACAGCCTTTCTACTGGTGATGCTTTGGCTGTATCGACCGGTCTGAGAAACCTGATTGCCTATAGGAGCCCCCCCACCCATCCTGACCAGAATCCTCGCCTGGCCAACCGACTGAATGGCTTCTACTGCAGACATGACAGGAAGCCGTTCACACCTCAAACCATCTCCTCCACATCCCATTCAGGAACAAATTCGACTCGTAAAACAACCAACCCCCTACCTTCAGATCCTCTGCCTGCACAAAAGATCTCCGAGGAAGATGTAAATAGGCTCTTTCAGCGCATGAAAACAAAGAAAGCTGGAGGTCCTGAAAACGTCTCCCCATCATGCCTGAAAGCCTGTGCAAATCAATTCGCTCCGATCTTCACCCGGATCTTCAACAAGTCATTGGAGACGTGTGAGGTCCCCTCCTGCTTTAAACAATCCACCATCATCCCAGTGCCCAAGAAACCCACCATCCTAGGATTAAATGACTGCAGGCCTGTAGCCCTGACGTCTGTGGTCATGAAATCCTTTGAGCGGCTGGTGTTGAACCCATGTTGTGGAGAGTGTGATCTCTTCTGCCATCATCTGCTGGGATAGCAGCATCAAAGCCAGGGACCTAAAAAAGCTCAACAAACAGAGAAAGAAGGCTGGCTCTGTTTTAGGTACTCCTCTGAACCTCTGGAGGTCGATGTACAAAGAAGGATTCTTTGTGAAAAAGAACATTATGGACAACTCTGAGCAGAAATTGTCATGCAACAACAGTGTCATCAGTCTGAGGCTTCATCAGATCTGCTGTACTACTGGCTGCTACATGAGATCCCTACTGCCCACAGCCATCTCCATCTACAACAACTATTCATTAAACTCACTTCAAAAAACACTGTGATATGTTGTGCTGGACTGTAAAGACGTTCTTTGCGTGTGTGATCGTGTGTGACTCAGCACATCAAACAGTTCTTTTCTAACTGATCTTTTGCTGAAGCTGCAAATAATACTGGAATCATGAAGGTCTGAGCTGCATATGACAAATAAAAAGTCGTGACTGTTAAATAGAAATTTTTTTCAGAAAGTGCAGACAAAAACAAAGCAGCAATAGTAACATTATACATGGTACTGTCTGTAGAGAGGACCTTGTTAGCTGAACCAGAGGCACCAATTACAGAATTCCTCATCAGAAGCAGATCAATAGTTTTAAGCAAAAAGGTGCAGGAGATGTGGAGCACTGTATTTAAGAAGCCTCTAAGATTTTATAGCAGGCTGGAGGATCAGCAGTACATTTTTCACTTAAAATAAGAAGATATTTTTTTGTTTCACTTATCAGTTAAAGATAATTAGCATGCCAAATTTTAAACCAGTGGTTCACACATTGATTGATGTGAACCTTGACTCATGCAAAACTGTCAGCCATGTTTACATTTCTTGACCACCTGATTTGTAGATCTTAAAGGACCTTTTAGAGGCACTGATGCATTCAGTGTCAGCATGTTGTTCTCTCTCTTGTTTTTCCTTTTTTTATTACAGAAAATGCTCAAAAACAGGTTCGGGTCCTATCAGCCCTCTAGTTCCTTGGTCAGAAGCATTAGAAATGTTTCAATTTGTGACTCACATTGAAATCTAAATGGAGTCTGGTGCTGTTAGCCTGTAAGAGATGCCCATTAGAAGAGTTATCTCTGATTTCCTTGTAATATCTAGAGCTATGTGTATGATATGATATATTTGTGTTTCAATAAGAACATGTAGACTCTTCTACACTGGGCAGGAAGAACCACACTGCCAGTCACTGATGTTAGCAAGTGAAACGGTCTGTTTATACATTTATTACACCTTCAGAAATACTGCTGCTATGTGGTCACTGTGTTTGTCAATATGTTAATGCAGACAAAAAGAGCTGGGGCCAAGAAAGGACAAGAAAAAAGATGGAAACAGCAGCATCGGTGTTATTGTACTGCATTTCCATAAATATATCACAACCTTCAGTGGAAATAATTTTTTGACCCTGCTTAAACACAACCAAAGAAATTAGTTTTTAGATTAACATCTCCATTTTTAGCTTTTAAAGCTGTTGCCCACATTCTATGTTGTCAAGAAAGGTATTTCAGGTTAGACTGCCCTGATTGAAAGGAAAACATTCTTTTGTTCAGAATGCCAATACAATCGATGAGATCTTAAACAGTGGAAGTGATGTTTAAAAGTTTGTCGGCACGTACCCGTTTAGATCTACATTGTCTGCATCAAATCCAAACAGCGCTGTCTTGCTGCCGCATTGAGCCCAATCATAACCCAATGCTGATCATTGTAATGACATAAATATGCTTTTTATATTTTGATTAGGAAGACTGTCACCACACACACTATGTGAAGCACTTTAAACCTTTACAACCATTCAGGGTGTCACAAAAAAAAGTAATAAATGACCTTGAAGCCACCATGAAGGTTTGTTCCCAGCACGATTAGAATTATTATAGCATACAGTAATCATGAGCTGAGGAGGACCAATAAGCCATTGCATCAGTGAGATAATTTTGCACATCACAAATAGGTTGGACATACAGGGGTTGGACAATAAAACTGAAACACCTGTCATTTTAGTGTGGGAGGTTTCATGGCTAAATTGGACCAGCCTGGTAGCCAGTCTTCATTGATTGCACATTGCATCAGTAAGAGCAGAGTGTGAAGGTTCAATTAGCAGGGTAAGAGCACAGTGTTGCTCAAAATATTGAAATGCACACAACATTATGGGTGACATACCAGAGTTCAAAAGAGGACAAATTGTTGGTGCACATCTTGCTGGCGCATCTGTGACCAAGACAGCAAGTCTTTGTGATGTATCAAGAGCCACGGTATCCAGGGTAATGTCAGCCCACCACCAAGAAGGACGAACCACATCAACAGGATTAACTGTGGACGCAAGAGGAGGCTGTCTGAAAGGGATGTTCGGGTGCTAACCCGGATTGAATTCAAAAACATAAAACCACGGCTGCCCAAATCACGGCAGAACTAAATGTGCACCTCAACTCTCCTGTTTCCGCCAGAACTGTCCGTCGGGAGCTCCACAGGGTCAATATACACGGCCGGGCTGCTATAGCCAAACTTTTGGTCACTCATGCCAATGCCAAACGTCAGTTTCAATGGTGAAAGGAGCGCAAATCTTGGGCTGTGGACAATGTGAAACATGTATTGTTCTCTGATGAGTCCACCTTTACTGTTTTCCCCACATCCGGGAGAGTTACGGTATGGAGAAGCCCCAAAGAAGCGTACCACCCAGACTGTTGCATGCCCAGAGTGAAGCATGGGGGTGGATCAGTGATGGTTTGGGCTGCCATATCATGGCATTCCCTTGGCCCAATACTTGTGCTAGATGGGCGCGTCACTGCCAAGGACTACCGAACCATTCTTGAGGACTATGTTCATCCAGTGGTTCAAAAATTGTATCCTGAAGGCGGTGCCCTGTATCAGGATGACAATGCACCAATACATACAGCAAGACTGGTGAAAGATTGGTTTGATGAACATGAAAGTGAAGTTGAACATCTCCCATGGCCTGCACAGTCACCAGATCTAAATATTATTGAGCCACTTTGGGGTGTTTTGGAGGAGCGAGTCAGGAAACGTTTTCCTCCACCAGTATCACGTAGTGACCTGGCCACTATCCTGCAAGAAGAATGGCTTAAAATCCCTCTGACCACTGTGCAGGACTTGTATATGTCATTCCCAAGACGAATCGACGCTGTATTGGCCACAAAAGGAGGCCCTACACCATACTAATAAATTATTGTGGTCTAAAACCAGGTGTTTCAGTTTCATTGTCCAACCCCTGTATATTCAATGAAAATGCTTTCTATTCACAAAAGTATATTCATTTACAGCTGGTGCCCTTATGAGTATGAGTGCAGTCATAGCACTGATTACATTCTGAAATCTGTGCTTCTAGGTGAGTTTTAGTTCTCTGTAGTCTGTTGTTATCGATTGAAAAAGTTCGCATGGATTGCCACACACTTTCACCGAACGTAAATTTTTGTACATGCCGAGCTGTGCGTGAAACATTGCGCCGCAAGGTTTTTGTGCGTCCACACGCTTCGTTCATAAGGCCCCAGATCATTTTCCTACTTTACCTTTATGTAAAGATATTAAAGTTAGTCTTCACTTTGTAACCTCCAAACAACACTAAAACCCTATTCCACAGTTTAAGAGTCCACACTGCATGTGATCTTCTCTCATTTAAAACCTAAAAAACTTGTAGTAATTAAATCTGAACTTGATAATTCTACAGTGAGCAGAGCTCTTGTAAAATGAACTTGATAGATTAAACCGTTTTTCCTGTGAGTGACAGCAGAAAATTAGGCATTAGGACAACAAGCATAGACAAACATGGTCTGAATGTTCTGAACTGTTTCCTAGAACAGTTTGAAATTTGTAAAAAGTGTTAATGTCTTGTGTCATTCTTGTTAACCCAGTAATGTGTATTGTCTCATCGTATAAGGTAGATGTATGCAAGAATCTCATCTGGGGCTTTTAATAATTTATTTGAACTATTCTTCTTCAATGGTGGAATGGTTATAATGCATATTATCTTCAGTCATAAAAAAAGAACCATTGGGTGCATCTCAACAGGATCAAATGTACGTTATATTGCCAAATGTATTTTGCTGTCTACTTTTACATGCATTTGTTTTTAACCTATTGTTTTAAACTGACTCTGTGTTCAGGCAGTAAAATTTGAGACAGATAATCTGTGTAAAAAAAAAAAAAAAAAAATCACGCTCCTCTGGTTCTTCCAAGTGGTTCTAATGCCATTTGCAGAAATACACCGCTCATGAGTGTCAAGACATTCCTCCTGACTGTCATTGGTTGTTTCTAACCAGAACCAGTGCATTTCTGCAAACAGCAGTAGAACCACTTAGATGAGCCAGAGGTCCACGGTTTTTTGCACAGATTATGTATGTTTGGACATAGAGCCAGTTTTAACAAATATGTACAAAATATATATATAAATATATACTGCAGCTTTAATGTATAAAGGTCCAATTTGTTAATGGACCCACTGTTGCCAGCAGTAACAACTTGGTTTAGGGGTGTGTTCATAGTAGGATGAGAAAACCAGAACTGCAGCCTCCACTCGTATTCATTCCAAAAGTGTTCAAGAAGGTTGAGGGCAGGACTCTGTGTAGGCCAGTCAAGTTTCTCTACACCAAATGTCATACAACTGCAGCCATGGACGTGTTTAAAACACTGGAATTCATTGAGTTGGTGGTGTGACCCAATACCTTTAGCAAAAATGTGTGTGTGCATATTTATCTGATTCTCTTAATAAGTGATGCTGAAGGTTCTAGAATGTCTTTTAACTTGGTAAAGCCAAGGTCTATGACATTATAATCATGACTGAGCACAGCAGGACTCTTTGGCAGGATTCACTGCATTGATCTATACCAGGAACAATGAAAAAGCCCAAAGAGCTTAGTGAAGACCGAAGGAGAATAGCAGATGTACACACAGGTTAGGAACGTCTGTTTTAAACAACTGCGGGTTCAAATATTATTATGTCAAAAAATTGTGTTAGGTACAAGTTATAAATTTTTTTTTCATTGACTATTGGAAATGGATTACTTTCATCATGTCTTTTTTTATTAAAATGTCAATTAAAAACAGATCTTTTTTATATATCGTCTTTTTATATTATTTGTTTACCTTTGAAGAGTTGCCGGACCCTTTTTCATCAAAAACAAACTTCTTGTTTAAATAAAAAATTATTTAAATTTGAATCTGCCATGGGTATTAATAATTTTGAGCTTAACTCAATGTATACAATTTTTACCGGTTTTAGATTAAACAAAATCCACAACAAATTTAAAACTTGAGCACCAAGTTATTGTTTTTGTTGTCAAACAACTAAGATTCCTGGAAAGCACAAGAAACATAGCATCTTCAATGCTGCTGCACAACTACTGACAGTCTGACACAAAATGAGTTACTAGCCCCCAGCTGACCTACAGCCATCAGATGCAAACAACACAACTCCCAGTAGAAACATGAATGTTGCTCATCTGGACAAAATACCACCATATGACATCTTTCTACAGCGAAGAGAACTATTACTGATTACTTTACTTCAAAAAATCTAAACTAACCCTGTAGGGTTTTTCTGTGTAAAGCAACCTTTATGGGACGCTTTACAAACGATCATAGTTTTCTACAGTGACAGCACATTTTTTTTAAATTTGCCATTTTAACACTGAAACAACTGGATTCACAAATTTAAATGAACAACATTTTGATCTTATAAATGATTTCTAAATTAGTCCTAAGAGGCCTTTTCACTTGGAATCTAACACATCCAGAGAGGCCTGCTAGTTTTCCACAGTGTTATGCAAAGTAGATTTTGTAGAATTTAAATGTGGGTAGTGCTGCAGTCATAGCCTTTTTAATAACTGCAGAGCACACATTTACGGAGCAAACGACCAAATATTTGAATGAAAATAGAAAATCGCAGTCTCCCTAAAGCTGAAAACAGCAGTATGCCTTTATTGGTTGTCAGCAAATGCCACTATATGTGAAATTATTATTGTAGTAACAACTCAGAAATTTGTTCTCTCCCTTAGTGTTCAAAAGCATTGTACAGAGCAATTCCACCTTTGTTCCTAGGAGAAACGCAGGAGTACTATCTGACTGAAAACACAAGAAAATGTCTTCTGGAAAGAATTTTACTCCAATACAAAGGAAGCAAACTTTTTGTGATTAATTATGAATAAAACTTCAACACAGGGTCACAGGTATTGTCGTGATATCATGAAAATGAGCTGTGGTTTGAAAATCTTTAACCTTGACTTTAACAGTCACGCAAGCAATCCTTAGTAGTGACGAGCGCAGAATGGTTGTGAAAAGGAAAAACTTGAAAAGACAAAGAAGACGTGTCCTCCGCCCCTCAGTCCTCAGTCTCAGCAGCAGCAGCAGCATGAATATTTATGCTGCTAAACAGAGCTGTGTTGGCGAGGTGTTTGTGCTCCTGAACTCTGAGTCATTGTGAAGAAACAAATGAGACTTAAAAAATATAAATCACAAGTTGCTAGGTAAACCCTGCCTCCACAAGATCTATTTGTTTGGAAAGAGAAAGGTGGCAAGGTGTTGTCTGTCCAAAACTGCATCAGAGACAGTTACAATGTTTTGGACCAGCTAGGGAACATGCACCAGTATACAAGAGGTCTCTCCATAAAACCCCCTATCAGAACTAGGTTGGTCCTGTGTGGATGTCTGTGGAAAGCAACCAAATTAGTGCATCACTTCTTCACTATCCCATATTTGCACACAGTTTCCCGTCCAGTATAGTTATGGTAAAAAGGAGGAACTGCTTAATGTATCCACACACCAGCGCAAACACATAAACACATGCATGACAGTCCCACCTACACAAATCTTGCTGATACACTGGTTGCATTAGCTGATTTTGAACTATTCTTACCACAGTTATTACTTTGCACATGTTAACGTCTGCATAAAAGAATTCACGTGTCAGATATTTACATGTAGTGCATAAAAAGGCAATTCCTTTTCTCAGGAGTTTACAGACACTAAGGTGAGCACGCTTTTAAACAATTTGGGAAAGCCTACATGGTAAGACAAAGCAAGGCTAGATTATTTATACAGCATCACTCATATAAAGGCCAAAGTTCTTTACAGGACATACAAGAAAATACAAAAAGAAAATAAAGCATAATGTAAAAGAAACATCTTAAAATACAGATATTATAGGCAAATTTAAATCTGACTTTAGATTGAAGAAGTTTAATTGAAGTCTTTAGTTTTTCTTGTATCCCAAAAGAATCTAGTTCTCCGTTTCACATTTCAAACAGGAAAACAGTTCATTAGTCACTTATTTTTTAAAAGATGTTTTATATGATTATGTTTTCTATCCTGATTTAAAGGAACCAACAGTTTCTGCAAATTTCAGGTTTTCAGGGAGTTTGTTCCAAAGCTGAGGAACATAGAAACTAAATGTTGCCTCTCCTTGTTTAGTTCTGGTCCTGATCAAACAGGTCTCTGAAGACCTGGGGGATCTTCACCTTGAAGAACATTTAGTGCTCCATAGACTAATCGCAGAATTTTAAAATCTGTTCTTTGACAAACAGGGAAACACTGCAGTGTATTAAGAACTGGTGGGATGTAATCCAGGTTCCTGGTGTTGGTTAGGCAGCATCATTTTGGTTGTGCTGCAGCTGATTGATTTTTTGAAGAATCATCAGGCCCGTCTAACCTAACAGAATCACTCAGAAACTCTGTATCAGAACCAATTATTGTTGAATATTTTTGCAGCTCTGCCCTCTTCCTAAAGCCAGTACAACCAGTGCAGCTAACCAGACTCCTCCTGAAATTCCACGTTTCTGAGTCCCACCTCACCCCCTCCTAAAATGAGTTCCTGTGAGATCAGAAAATGTGGTGGTTTTCTCTTGCAGTGCTTGTTGGTTTTATGATGCTCCCCCAGTTGTTAGTAGATGATGGCTCTAAGATTACATAAATCAGGGAACTACTGAGGGGAAAAGCTTTAAGATGAGCTGAAGCCAAAGTCAAAGTTGTGGAACATTAAAACAGGAAATACGTCCGCTGCAGAATTACCCATGGACTTTCGTATTCTAGCGGATGGAACCAGCCGTCTCTTAAAGAATGTTAAGAAACATTATTAACATGTCTCCTTCTTCCACCAAGTTTTTCTCCCCTCCTGTCCATGTTAGTCAAACCTCTGATGAATCCAGGCTGATTTGACGCATTAGATAGACTCCAGAGGACAGAGAGTGGCACTTTGAGGCTAAAGAATGTCCCTATTGTGGCAAAGTAGGACGTAACGTGGTTCAGCCAGAAGGTAGAATCCATCAGTAGATAAAGAGGAACCACTGTATAATGCAGAATGTTGTGAATTTGTGAATTTCATCTAGCAACAGTGCTTTTCCCCCTAAAATCAAGCATAGACCAACATTCACAGTGAAAATTAGACCCTGGCCTCTCCCGCTCCTTGTCTAATTTGATGTGACTCGCTCTGTCTTTCAGAAATAAATGAATATATATTCACAAGTCTTTCAAGTTTATGTATGTAAAACATGGAATTAGAAAAAATAAAAGTGAAAAACAATTGAGAAAAAAAAAATTCTATATGGTGGTATGATGGGAAGATGAATGGACCTAAATACAGGAGAATCCTGAATGAAAGACTTGGGAGTGTGGCAGGGGTTCACCTTCTAGTAGGACAAAAACTCTACATACAGCTAGAGCTACAACAGGATGGTTTAGAGCAAAGCATGTTCTTGTGTTAGAATGACCTCATCAAAGTAGAAACCTAAATCCTACTGAGAATATGTGGTAAGACTTGAAGACTGATGTTCACAGACACTCCCTATTCAATTTTAAAAGGCTTAAGCTATTTTGGAAAGAAGAATGGGTAAATATTTCAGAATGTTCAAAGCTGGTGGAGAAACAACCCAAAAGACAAGTAGCTTTAATTTTCAGATTTTCAGTAGTAATACTTGTATTAAACAATGAAACATTTTCTTCCACTTCAAGCTATGAACTAGTTTGGTAATGTGATATTCGGTAACAAAATCTAAACAGTATTTTTGCAAGGCACTGCATTTAAAGGACTGTTGTCAGTGTTTTTCTTTAGCATGTCATTATGCTGCATACTCCTCACAACTCCACACTCACCACAGTCTTACTTTACAGGGAAGTGATTCAATACAAGGCATTTTTTCCTGGTTCCTCTTTGAGAGGTGCTTGTCTCATACATGGACAAGCACCGAGGCCCTGTGTCAAAGTTTATCCTTGATGTTTTTAACATAACCTTAAATGTACCAGTTAAAAACAGCTTTAGATGTCGGCAGAGGGTCTGTTCTGCTTTCTTTCTTAAAAATAAACAGTTTGTTTAAGCAAATCACAGGATAGACATAAACAGGACACACACACACACACATACACACACATACAGGGATGCTTGCATATTAAAAAAAGAATGCTGATGTCTAACAGAGTAAAACTGAAACCAAAAGCAGACAGATGTGGAAGAAAACTAAAAACCATCATAGAAATGGTAAATACCCCCCACCCCCCAACACACACACACACATCCACCATGTTTTGTGTGACCCAAATAGAAATGAAGCAATTCTTTGTGGATGTATGACTCTTTTTGGTCTAGAGGCTGAAGACAGTTTGTCAGAACACTCCCAAACAAAAAATTCAAACCACAGCAGACTGGGAGGACTGGTGGCATCATGCAATGGGAATGCTTCTCATGCTATGGTTTTGGGCCTGTTCTTCACATGCAGGGACCACAGACCAGTTTAAATACATGAAATGCTTGAAGAGGTCGTGTTACCTCATACTGAAGAGGAGATAGCCTGGAAATGGATGTCTCCACAACATGACACCAAACACACCAGTAAGTGATCAGTATTTTTTCCAAGCCAGTGGTTGACCTGTCCAATAATCCCTAGACCTTAATCAGTATAAAACTTGTGGGATGAATCTACCACACTGTTTCTGTGACAAAACTAAGAAATGCACTGAAACTGTGGAATGAAGAAGGTCAGCTTCATACAACATAAATGTGAATAGTTCTCCCAAACAGTGCTTATATTAGTTCAGTGATTCACAGGAAAGATAAATCTTCTAGCAAGTTTCAGTTAAACAGTAAATGCTGACATTTGTACAGAAAATAACTTTCACTGCTAGGTTTTAAACAGGATAATATTCCATTTCCTCATTAAATAACATTTGCTTTATACTTAGATTTAGATTAAAATGTGCTAGGTTGCCATTATATAGTGCATATAGGGAAATAAATGAAAATTTTTTTTTAACACACCGCTCTTATTTTAAAACATAACTTTATGTGTGTGTTACCTGTAGAGGTGTTGGCTGGATGTCCACCGGGGCAACAAGGACCACCAGTCTGTTGTCAATACTCAGGTAGCCAAAGACATCACACTGTGGCACAGAGATGTGAAGCCGCAGGATCTGCAGGACATCATGGACTGCAACGGGCTGGTTCCTATTCAGCTGCACAAAAGCACACAATATTATTGAAACACTGCACAGAAACTTTTCTCTAAATCTTTAACTCTGGTTGGAAATGTCAGCTCAGAAGTGCTGTGTATCCTGTATGTTTTTGGAAAAGTAGTGCTCCATATTTACTCACCAAAAACTAGGTCCAACCTCACATCTTCAATAAGGTTTAAAAGTAAATTACAAGGCAGTCGCTGCTGATCAAACACACATTTTTACAGTGGAGAAAAGTATTTGACTCCATACTGATTATGTAAGCTTGCTCAATTACAAAAAAATAAAATATCTTTATTTTTAGAGTTGTTGTTTTTTTAAATACTGAGAGCCAATATCAGACCAAAATCCAGAAAATGTAAAAGTTAGAAACTGATCTGCATGTCATTGAGTGAAAAAAGCGTTTGATCCCTCAACAAACAAGCCAGAGCTCATAAACCAGTGGTATAGTTACATCAATCAGCCAATCAATTACACATACTTCCATTATCAACTATAGTTGTGTATAAAGTCCACAGATTTTTCCCTCCACTACCACCTCTCCACCACCATAACCAAGACCAAAGAGTTGTCAAGGGCAGAATATAGTAGATCGTAAAGCTGAACGGGCTCCAGGATCATTAAGTTTTTGATATTCTGTCTATCTCCATTAAAATGAAAGCACAATATAATTAGAGTGTAATTTTGCTTGTAGAAGGGGAATCATCAAATATTTATTTACCCTGCTCTGAATTCAGGATTTTTAGCAGCTTTCATTGGCAATGTTAAGAAAGAAAATGTTAAGAATGAAAAAAAATCAACAATAATTTTAGAGACACAATTGCTGTTGCCCATCAATTTGGGAAGAGTTATAAGGCGACTAATAAACTATTTGAAGTCCACCAGTCTACAGTGAGAACATTTCACTTAACAGTGGAAAACATTTCAGATAGCATCCAATCGTCTCAGGAGTAGACATCCCAGCAAATTCCCCCCAAGGTCAGTTTGTGCAATGCTCAGATAAATTATTCAAAAAAACACGAGAGCTTCCCATCTCAGTCTACACGTCTCAGTTAGCATGTTAAATGTTCAGGAACGAAACTATTAGAAAAAGACTGAACAAGTATGGCTTGTTCTAAAGGGTTAACAGAAAGGAGAATCGTCTCTCTAAAAATGAATATAAGCGTAATGTAGTTTCTGCGTGAACCACATAACTTCTGGAACAGTCTGGACAGATGAGACACAGAGATGTCCAGAACATAATGCACACTACAATATTTGGAAAAAAATTAACACAGTTAGTAAATATATAAGCACAAAGACCTAATGTCCTGGAAACCTCACAGTCATTGAGCCGACCATACATTTCTCTGTATATCAAAGTATTCCTGAGTCAAATATGAGGCCACTGGACCGACTGCTGAAGTTTGGGCTAGGCTAGGTCATCAAGAAAACAAAGATCCTGAAACCAGCATCACATGCTCAATGGAAGGGCAGAAAAAAAAGAAAAGAACCAAGGCTTGCAAAGGCCCAATCAATGTCCTGTGGCTGGACCCAAAGAAAGCTGTGCTAAAACAAATGTCTCCAAATCTCAAAGAAATTAATAAATCTTTCAGGGGGGGACAAAATGCCAGCACAAAGTGATCCAAAATTAAACACTGTAGATAATTTCTGCTAAAGGTACCTGCTACAAGGTACCTTTAGCAGGAACTTTTAGCCCTTCTAAATGGTGAGGTGTTCTTTGTATTCCACATACAGTACCAACAGGACAGAAACTGTGAGAATTTTCATGGGCTTTGTTAAAAGAATTGAAAACGAAACAAAAGGGAATGAAAGCTCCTCAAACAACCCAAAACTCTGGCTTTGTCAGTGATTTTTTGGAACACTTAATAACATATGGGGGAATTTCTGAGCTAACATTATTTTCTAGCTATGGATTTAATATTGATTAAGTTTTTCAAGGTTGTACAGAGAAAAGAAGTTGCGTCTCCTTTTAACATTCCAAGAGCGAACGGATCATACAGGCCTCTGAAAAGAACACAATCTAATTAAGGTTTGGTTCCCTTGCTTTTGCCCATGCTACATTACAGTTGGTTCAGCCTTTTACCTAAACCATTCTAAGGGATGCATACTTATCAATAATTTAGCTAAAACATCATATAAGATTTTCCAGGCACTTTGAACATTAGCAATAAAGCTTCTGTGCCGTCCTCATAAATTAATTTATTGTTGATTGTGAGTGTTGTAGTTGAGTGACAACCTCTAGTTGTCATTCACCACAAGTTGCTTCCTCTAGCTATTCAGCAGCTTAGTCTCTGAAAACTCATGTAGCTTAATGTAGTTCTGTATGTTTGATCCTACTGAGTCCTCACAACACGTGACTATGTGAAGCTAGACAGGCAGCAAACAAAATCAAAAAGTTCTTTAAACAAGGCTTGTTTTATTTCTTTTAACTGATTTATTTATGAATTTGTAACTGAAATATACAGAAGAAAACTAAAACTTGACTAATACAGATACAGGTGTTAACAGATAGACAATGTTCTATACTGAGCTGCAGTTACCACTAAATACATCTTGCATTCATTAGCACCGTGCACTTTTCGGTAACAATGCTGTTGTTAGATATGCGTTTCTGCAGGGGTAGAAGTTTTCTTATTTGTATTCTCTTTATCCTTCTTTCTTTTCTCTGTTCTTTTCTCCTTTTCTTCCTATTAACTTTTTGCCCCTCCTCTGTCCCTTTCATCCTTTTTTTTTTGCCCTTTCGTTTCTGTCTCCGTGTCCATTGCATTTGAAATAATCCCAAAGCAGCTTCTAATAAAGTTTTTTTTAATATAAATACCAAGCAGAGCATTAAAGTGTTAGCCGTAATGCTCCACTTGTGAAAGTAAATCTGTTGGGCTTCTTCCTGGTACTCAGACAACAATTCTGAGCGCTACTCTGCCGGACAGGACACGCCCGGAGGTGTTCTGTCCAAAAATACGTCTAAGATAGTTGTGTGGTGAGAGCCCTCATTAGCTCACGTGATGCACTTACAAGATGACGAAGATCAGATATCTCACACTAATCAGCTTTCAAGCCTGAAACATTTTTGTGTGAATTGACTCAAACCGCGCTGGACTGACGACCTGTCCAGGGTGTACCCCGCCTCCCACCCATAGACTGTTGGATATAGGCACCAGCTCCCCTGCGACCAACTTTGGAAGAAGTTATTATCTTATTACTGCCAGTCAAACTGAAACAAGTACTGAAGTCCTTAGTCTATTAAGTATTTCGTGTCCCACTTGATAATATGATAATACGTGGCTTTATTTTAGGAATGTTTATCCATTGTAATAACAGTGGTCAGAGATGTCATTTAGAAATACAGAAATATCTGTATATTTATTGTCAACGTTGGCAAGGATCAGATCAATCAAGGAGGATTTTTTTAGGAAATTTCAAATTAGATCTGGAAGGATTACCCATAATTTGCAAACGATTTAGAGTGTCACAATACATACTAGTTTTAACCAGTTCCCTATACCCAATGACAACAATTGTATTTGAATTTAGTCCTGACAAAAGCTCTATTAAAGACAATAAAGCATCACTGACCCCTGAAGCTGGCCATAAAAACTACATACCCACATTAAACCATGGTGGTGGCAGCATCATAATGCTACTTTTGTTAAGATGGAACTGGGGATTTTATTTGAGTGAAGGAAGGTCTTAATACTGTTCAGATGTCTGCTAGAAGGCTAAAGACAAAGAAGGATTTAAAATTTCAGCATCACAGTGCATTTGAGCATAATTCCAAATCAACCAAATAATGGCTTTAACAGAATAAAATGATGGTTCTAGAATGGCCAAGAAATAGTCTGGAACTAAATCCAAGATACAATTTGAAGCAGGCTGTGGATGAGAGATGTCCTCACAATCTGATAGATCTGGAGAACAGCTGGAATGCTAAGTGGCCAAATGTTGCCAAATCAAAATCTTAGATGCTCACAGACTCCTACCAAAGAAGACTGAATGCTGAAACTGAATGAAAAGGCGCATCAACAAAGTATTAGTCTAAGGGTGTGCGCATTTATGGAACCAGGTTATTGAATTTCCCCCTTAACAGATGTGCAGAACACATGCCACCTTAAATCTGGACAAAGTTTGGAAAAAAATTATCATGGACAAATTTTTTATAGATCTCAGAAAGGTGGAATATTAACAGATATATAGACTTTCAAGAGGAATTATTCATGGTAGAAGGACCACCACTGTAAATATTGACTCATCTCATTAAATGAGGCATTGGTTAATAAAACCATGTATTACTGATGAAATTATTTTCACTAGTACTTTTTATTTTAATTTTAACACATACACATTTCTGTCAGGACTAAAACCTTTGGTCATAACTTTGGTTTTGCACACCTTTTGAGAGTTATGGCGCCCCCAAGTGGATACAATTACACCCTACCACCTTTTCAAACAATGCAAACTCATTATGGTAAGGTCAGAAAACAAATAATGAAATAAATCAATATATAATTTAAAAAACATACTTTCTCATTTGTTCATATGAAAGTGTAGAATAAAAGTAAGTTATGTTTGATTTAAAACCTTTAGAAAAAAAAAAAAAATATATATATATATCTCTAAAATAAAATCTCTAAAATAAAAAAGGAAACATCTATTCTGCTGTTTATATCAGTTACAGATGTACGCATTATGAATCATATCCATAATGCGTACATCACATCACTCTTGAAAGCCGTGTCCTCTAACAACATTTTGCCAGATTCACTTGGTGAGGATTAAACAAAGAAATTAAGTACACCCAGTGATATAGACAGAAAACAAGAGGAAATATCAACTCTACAGCTGAACTTCATACCTTTGAGAAAGTGTTCATCTGCTTCTGGCTCCAGAGGATCTGCAGCATGCTGGCACATATGGGACAACAGGATCCTGGAAAACGGCTGGACATCAGGGGTCATAGTGCTCCTTGTGGACCGTTCTAACTACTGCTTGGTGTGTGTCTACTCACCAGGCGGAGTGATGGGGTGGCAGCCCAAAGTTGATATCGGTGGACAGGAAACCTCACTGCACACTGAATCTAGAGATATGTCAGACAGGGACCCTACGGCGCGACAGGGGCCCTCATAGTCAACAGCCACACGGTCAGAGAAGGCCTCACACACAGTGTTGTAAGTCTCACCATTGTGACCACAAACTTTTTTTGTCGTCTTGCAGGCCTCCTAAAAACAGAGTTTGGGTTAGTTTTTCTTGGTTCTAGAGAAACAAATCATGGATAAGAATTAAAGAGTCTCTAAAGTAAGACATTAAAACTAGCAGCTGAACAATTTGTTACAGATCAATAAGGTTTCTATTTACATCCAAACTGAAATATATTTAACCTTTTCGGGGGTTTGAAATGTATTTAAGAAAAATCTAAAGATGAAAACTAATTTTTCTTGCCTAAAACCAAAGCAAAAGTAAAGGAACTGGATGGATGGAGGGATGGATGGATGGATGGATGGATGGATGGTGGTGGGTGGGTGGATGGATGGTGGTGGGTGGGTGGGTGGGTGGATGGATGGATGGATGGATGATTGATGGATTTATCTAACAAACAGTTGTGGTATTTTTTAGTTGATATAAATGTGTGTTTTCAGCTGTATGTGCAGAGACTCAAGGATTATGGATAATACTGATGGTGAAAGTCACTATTGTGCTATATTCAACATAACCTTGTGTATTTATGCATATTCAACAAAAAAAAACAATTGAGTGACACTTTAATGGCTATTACTGTGAAGGCAAAAGCACATGAACATTAAAAAGAAAATTGTAAAGTGGGTCAGACCTTTGTGGTATTAAAGGGCCTGTTAGGTTTGTTAGCAGTTAAAGCAGTAAATGCTTTTGCTGCTTCCTTAGAGCACCAAAACAGGACAGAGTTCTCCAAAGTTGTAGGTTCTTTCCAGGATTACCACAGGAGTTCCTGAGTCTCGCTCAGTCCTGTTGACTTCAGCGTTCCTGTGTTACCTACTTGGCAATGTCCCATGTAGGCCAGCGTCTTCCCGGCCTGCTGCAGACGGCACAGACTGCGATGCACCAGGCCGTCTGTATCACAGGCCGGCTCCATGGTGTTTCTGTCGCAAGCTGCCGGTCGGCCGACACACTCATACTGGGCACAGTCTGAAGAGTTGCTCAGACAAACACGATGCCTCGGGATGCACCTGACCAAAACACACAAATCCAAAGTCTTCATCAACAGTCATGATAAAATGAAAATACACATTCTTTCAGCTCAGTTTACATTTAGAGAAATGCTAAAATTTTTCTGCTCTTGATCAAGCTGTGAAATAAAAGTGTAAGATGGTTCATTTGTCCCTTTCACTGTCATAACTGTAACCAAATCCTTTAGTATCAATCTACCCACTCCATGGTGACTCAGTTGATTTTTTATTGTAGTTGAGTACTTACAAGAATTATGGAGACAATGCCACAAAAATACAAAAAAATGTATGTATATATTTTTTTAATTTTACATTATTTGAATTATTAATTATAATTCTTAATTATTATCTGAAACTATAACACTGTTTTCTAATTTATTTTGGTTCTGATTACCATTTGGACAGTAGGCCCCTGATCCAAGCCGGTGTTACGTCGATTCAAGTTTCCCCATCAGATACGGTTTCCCGTTTAATACAGGGGGACCACATCTGACAGGGTTTATAGGACCATAAGATACCGTTTCCCCTGATTAATAAAGGGGGACCGCATCTGACAGGGTTGATAGGACCATCAGATATGGTTTCCCCTGCATTATACAGGCAAAACGTATCTGACGGGGTTTATAGGACCATAAGATACCGTTTCCCCTGATTAATAAAGGGGGACCGCATCTGACAGGGTTGATAGGACCATCAGATACCGTTTCCCCTGCATTATACAGGCAAAACATATCTGACGGGGTTTATAAGACCATCAGATACCGTTTCCCCTGCATTATACAGGCAAAACGTATCTGACGGGGTTTATAGGACCATCAGATACCGTTTCCCCTGCATTATACTGGCAAAACGTATCTGACGGGGTTTATAAGACCATCAGATACCGTTTCCCCTGCATTATACAGGCAAAACGTATCTGACGGGGTTTATAGGACCATCAGATACCGTTTCCCCTGCATTATACTGGCAAAACGTATCTGACGGGGTTTATAAGACCATCAGATACCGTTTCCCCTGCATTATACAGGCAAAACGTATCTGACGGGGTTTATAGGACCATCAGATACCGTTTCCCCTGCATTATACTGGCAAAACTATCTGACGGGGTTTA
The DNA here is from genome assembly GCA_036173005.1 of Crenichthys baileyi. NCBI lineage: Eukaryota > Metazoa > Chordata > Actinopteri > Cyprinodontiformes > Goodeidae > Crenichthys > Crenichthys baileyi. Next base: position 1,902,365 of record JAHHUM010000291.1, on the reverse strand, counting down.
TAAGACCATCAGATACCGTTTCCCCTGCATTATACAGGCAAAACGTATCTGACGGGGTTTATAGGACCATCAGATACCGTTTCCCCTGCATTATACTGGCAAAACGTATCTGACGGGGTTTATAAGACCATCAGATACCGTTTCCCCTGCATTATACAGGCAAAACGTATCTGACGGGGTTTATAGACCATCAGATACCGTTTCCCCTGCATTATACTGGCAAAACGTATCTGACGGGGTTTATAGGACCATCAGATACTGTTTTCCCCAGAGGGAACAGTATCTGATGGGGAAATGCAAATCGACGTAACACCGGTATTATTTCTTGGATTTAGAGCTGGCTCTTATCATAGACCACATAGGCGGTATCCTAGGGAGCAAACTGCAACAACTAAAAACAATAAATGGAAAAAATAGACTTAAATAAATGATAGCAACAATGCAGTGCTGACTAGCACCCTTTTCTGATGCGCTGTTTTGCAAATAAACATCAAATGAGCTGAAAAGGAGAAGTGATGGGCCACAATCAGCTGATCCAACTTAAGTAAGCGTGTAGATAAGATTCCGCCTGTGCCGTCTCCTTTGTCCATGTCGTTGTCTATTTCGTATGTTTGATCCGTGCTTTTGTCACATTTGACTGGCGTCTCCTCTGTAGAAACATATGACCGGCATGCATTATTTACAGTCAAATCTGTCTTGCATCATGTCCAAAGTCAACAAAATGGTGTTGTTTTTCCACCGCCGCTTGAGTGCAACCCGGCCCCGGAATACTCCCGCTGTTAACGTTCAATCCGCCTTTTTTCGCATCAGATTGGCATACCTTGCATAAATCCGCATGCGCATTAGCGCATGATTCCCCTTGTTACTTCGAGCCGTCAAGTCAGCATACGGACGAGAAAAACGGTAAGCACATGATGTTTATGATTATTTTTTAATGTAATTGTAGGCCTTCGTTGTTTGAATTCTACGACGGATATATATATATCTATATATATATATATAGAAATATATATATAAATAATCGTAGCATTACGAGAACAAAGTTGTAAAATTTCGAGAATAATGCCATAATATTACAAGATCAAAGCAGTAGCCTACTTTAATGTAAATTGTTAAGAGAAAGAGCAGTCTTCACCCTAAGTTAAAATGCTCGGCCTAGTGTTGAGAATTAAAATCATTTAATTTCATACTATGTGTTCAGTTTGCATGTGTATGCATAAAACTGAAATATATAATGTATTGTGAACCTGGGACCAGGGAGAGAGGTCACAGCAGGCTTCAGGCTGGAGGAAGGGTCAACCTCAGGACAGGATGTTTGCCAGCAGCTGTAAGCAGTAAATGCCGGCTGTATGGGCAATAAAGTACTCTCATAGGGGGTAACTAATTTACAGCGGCGACATAGGCATGTAGAAAACTCCATTAGGGACCGTGGCTTCGTAAATAATTCTTAGCCAGCAGAGCCAGCAGAGCGGTGCCCTATACACAGTAAGCCACGCCCCCCTTAACAAAGTGTGGGGGTTTAGAGTCAAGCACTTGATGGAGGAAAGCTTTTCTAAAAAGAAAACTATCTTTTTTCATTGTTGTGCATCAACTAAAAACCCTTGGGCCCGGGCGTAAATTTCTGTGAAATGCAAGGGGTGCAAAAGTGACAACACCTTATGCTTTTCATCGGCCCCGCTCTTGGGGTTACTGAGGTGCAAGAAACCACGGCAAGGCAAGGGGGGGAAAGCAAAAAAAATAGCCCCCCCTCCAGAAGTCACTTAAAATGTACAGAAATCTGTGGGGCACATCGCATGGACTCAGGTCATGTTCAAAAAAATTTCCCTTTGTGAAAAATGTATCCTGTTTTGTCCCAAACAAAGCCCCAAAAAAAGAATTGGGGGGTTTGATGACCCAAAAACAACGGGTCCCCCCTTTCCAAGGGCAGCCCTTTTTTGAAACGTTTTGGGATTAATTTCTGTCTGCTCCAAAATTATACTCTAAGGGGGCTTTGGAAAGGGAATTTAAAAAAGGGGAACAGGAAGGAAAAACTCACAATTGTGTTTTCCCATCTCTAGATGGGGAAAAACCAGTAGCACTCCCCCCCTTTTTTGGAATTTAATTTTATGCCAGGGTGATCCTCAGAAATTCCAAAGCCTGACCCTTGGAAAAATTTTCCTCACCCCCGCTCCTTGCCGGGCAAATACCACCAATTGAGCCAAGGGAAAAAACCCCTCCCGTGTTGGGGGGGGATTTTCCTGAGGGGTGCAAAAAGTAAAGGGAAAAGTACCCAAAGGTCCCCAAAAAACGCCCTATGCCCCCGCGGTAGAATTTGGGGCTGGGTCATTTTAGGGGAAAGGGGGTTGGAGGGGTACACAAACAAACCCAAAGGGGAAGTTACAAATCAAATGTGTTAAAAAACGGCGCACTTTTTTTCCTTTAGCCGGGCCTGGGCCCAAACCACATAAAGAGAAAATTCAGTACTCCCCCTGAGCAAAAATATAGACCCCCCAACCCCGCTCAAACGACCCTTCCAAACCCAAAAAAACAACTTGGGCCTTTAAAGGGTTTTCCAAAAACCCCCCGAGAATGACAAAAACAGCCCTTTTATAGGGACAAGAAAAATTTTTGGGAAAAAGGACAAGGAGGGTTTAAAGGACCAATACAACCCATTGGAAATTCCGTCCCCCCCCACCACCTGGTATTAAAAACCCAAAAAGGTTTTTTTTTTTTTCGGGCCTTTAATTGGGCCCCCCCCCCCCCCCCCCCCAAAAAAAAAAAAAAAAAAAAAAAAAAAAAAAAAAAAAAGACAGGGAAAGGGAAAAATTTTACTGAAAATTTATGCCGAAAACTTTTGATAACGGGGTCAGGCCCGAAGAGGAAAACCCCCCATTTAAACCAGGTTTAAGAAATTTCTGGTAAATACCGACCTTTTGGGGTGGGCAACCCCAAAACCCGGCCCAAAATAAGGGGGTTGTTTGACTCCAGTGCCTCATTCAAGGGTATTTCCCTAAATCACATTCTACTTAGGGGGGCCATTTAAAAAAAACCAATGCTTGGGGTTTTTTTCGGGTTTGCAAAAAAAAGTTTCAGTTTCTGTAGAGGTTTGGGCAGATGTTTTTCTGCCTTTTAGAGGCAAAGGGCCAAAAAACAGAAAATTATCTCAGGTTTCTGTGGTTCCAAGATAATGACCTTAGCAAAGAAATCATGGAGTTTCCCCATGAAAGGGGCCAGTTTTTTTTGGAAAAAGTTTTTATTTCCCAAATTTTGGGCCAGAAAAGGGCAGCTGAACTTGGGGGAAAAAAAGAGGAAAATTTTCTCAGACACAAAAACCCGTTCATCTTCCAAAAAACTATGTTTATGACGGACGGCCCTACTGAAGGAAAATGAAAGTAAAAAGCCATTTTGGAAAAACTTAACAAAGAGCCAAAAAAAAACATTGTGGCAGAGTTTAAATAAAAAGGCTTTACAAAAAAACCTCAAACGTTTGTTTATGTAATGCATCCCTTTCCCCCCCAGAAAAGGGAGAGCAGCAAAAAATCTCAAAGACTTGGAATTTGGGGCGCGGACCCTCTACCATAAGCGAAGCCCCGGGGTGTGCTGGAACCTGGGAAAAGATGTTTCACCCTTTCCCAAATTGCAAAAGACCCAAAAGCCTTTCACCCGGCCCCCCAGGAAAAAAACCTTCCGTTGTCCCCAAAGCCTCATAATCCCCTGGATTTGCTGCCCCAGTTACCCAAAACCAAAGGGGAAAAGGCCTTTTTACAGAGAGTTGACGGGGGATAGAAAGGGTGGGATTTAACCTTTACCAGCAGACTGGGGGGCAGAGTGGGGGTTTAAAGGTTTGGGCCCGAGCACCCCTACCCCTCCTTGAGCATTAACCAAATCCCACAGACCCTTTTTTCTAGTTTCATTTATCACATGCTCAGAGAAAAGAAAATAGCAATTTTTCCCCAGGGGCTTCAACAAAAAGCAATACCAGTTGCAGATAACCCTTGGAGTCATTTACACTGATTTGCCAATTTTCATTTTTTGGGTTTACATGGGCAAAACCCTTTGCTTTGCAACCCTCCCCCAAGCCAACTAACCCCCGGGTTAGGGAATTTTGTGCAGTGTATTTGCAGGGAATTGGCTCAAGTTATTATAGATGGAAAAAATGAAAAATTTAGTTCCCCCAGGGAGTGAACTTTTATACAGACAGCCCAAAAAGTTCTAGACTAATTCCAAGGGCCCCCCGCAGATTTTATTTTTTAGGGGCGGCCAAAAAAGTACCCCCTCCAGATTTTGCCCGGGGGTACCAAACCAAAAAAAGAGCATTATGTCCCTTACTGACCCGGAAAACCCGCAGATCATGGGAAATTTGAAACTGTAATTTGCAGCTCAAAAATGCAACAGAAACCCCCCTGGGTCTCCGGGCCTCGGGTTTTCCCAAAAAATGTTTTGACAATGAGCAAAGAGATCCAGAACAGAACAAAGGGGACCTTTTAACCCTATGCAGCCCCCCCAACAGATGTGGAAATTCGTCCGAAGGATTTCCCTTAGTAACAAAAACAGAAAGGGAAAAGGAGTTGGGGTCTCACAGGTTTTGCACATTTTTCAAGCGGAAAACTTTGGGAAAAGCAATTAAAAAACCCTTTTTCACGTTTTCTAAGTCATTCTCTAAAGCTCAAGCCCCAGCAAGGATTGGCCCCCCGTTTTAAAACTTTTGAAATACAGTTTGAAAATCACAAGCAAAAAACAGCAAAAATTCCCGGCATTCAAAACGGAGACTTACAAAGGGGGAGATTGATAGCCTTAAAAAAAGGGAAAAAACCCTCCCCTTTACGCAGTCCTCTTTGGAAAAAACCGACCCTTTTTTTTTGATGGGTGGGTTGAGTAAAGGTTGGGGGACGAAAAGGTTTGCAGATCTTTCAGATATGGAGAAACACCCCTTTGAAAATTTTTTCCAAAAAATAAATCCCTCTGGAGCTGTTTTTTAGTTAGGGGCCCTTTCCACAACCGGGTAGCCCCCCCCAAGGGAGACAGTTTTAATTTAAGGCACCCCCGCGCCCCAGCAGGACTATGGGTTGTTTTGGGGCAAGAGACTCATTTCCAGTAATCCCCAAAAAAAATTGGTTTTCAGGGAGGAAAAATAGAGGCCCGCCTTTGAGGTGCAGAAAAAGGCCGGGTTGCCCCCTGACAGACTAGCAGTGACCCTCCTTTTATCATTTCTGGCCTGGATGTTTTTGGGGCCCCTTGGGGAGTGTCAAGTTTCCCCTGCACAAGGGCAAGTAGCATTGCCCCAAAAGGTGGGCGTGATGTTCACCTGTTTAGTACCCGAGCGTGCATTTTAGAAGGGCATTTGAAAGGGAAAAGGGCCAAATTGGTTTCATAAAATAAAATTTCGGCGTTTCCACAAAATTTTTAAGGGAAAGAGCAGTCTTCAACCCCCAAGGTTTAAAAAGGCCCCGGCCTTTGTGTTGAGGGAATTTAAAAACCCTTTAATTTCTTTTATGTTTTCAGTTTGAAAGTGATGCATAAAACTGAAAATATAATGTATTGTGAACCTGGGACCAGGGAGAGAGGGGCACACAGGTTAGGTGGGGGGAAGGGTTTAACCCCCCGGGCAGGTGTTTTCCAGCAGCTGTAAGCAGTTAAATGCCCGGGGGTTTTTGGCAAAAAAGTTTCTCTCATAGGGGGTAACTAATTTACCCGCGGCGGGCAA